>NDGM011233596.1:0-11766 GCA_002564305.1 Octomys mimax | reverse complement strand
CTCTCTCTCTCTCTCTCTCTCTCTCTCTCTCTCTCACACACACACACACACACACACAAATATACACACAATGGAATATTCAGGAATCTAAGTTGAAAAATCAAAATTATGGTTTGATGAAATTTAGCTTTAATGTATCTAATATTTGGGTAGATTCTGTAGCTACAGGCCACAGGTGGCTTACAAATAAAAGAACTCACACCTTTTGGTATGACTTTGAGTATTTTTAAAGAATATATAATGGAATATTTTCTTGATTCTTCAGTTCTAAGCATATGTGTCTACTATATTGAGAGGCTTTCCTTACCAAAATTCTTCAATCTGATTTTTTTTCCTTCATATGTACCTAACATCTTATAGACAATCTGTGAGAAGAAATTATTTTGCCTTATTTAGTAGCAAGTTGTAATGACTGACTCCATTTCACTGAGTACTATTTTTTAATACCAAACTGAAAGAGAAAATAAAGCAGCCGGGGAGATGGCTCAGCTGTCTAAGCACCAGCCTGGCAAGAGCAAGGACCCAGGTTCAATCCCCAGTACATCATGCTGTGCCGCCATGCCAGCCACTGAAACCTAGCGTGGTGGCACATGGCTGTAATCCCAACACTGTGGAGACTGAGAAGGGAGGATCACCATGATCTGAGTGAGCTGCATAGCAAGATAAAAAAAAAAAAGAGACAGAAAATTAAAATTACTGTCTAGATAGGAAATTGTAATACTACCACCATAGTTAATGATTTCAGACAGAATCACAACAACAAAATCAAAGAAATGAAGATATAATGATCAGTATTTTCAACATCAAGCAAATACTACAACACACATAAGAAAAGTTGACACTATCTCTATATTTCTGAACTGCAAGAGTTCTGTGAGAAACTCAGAAACATACCCAGGTGCACACGGACTTCATTCAAATGTGAAGGACCCTTCTCCTCAGGGATCAGCACAGCGCGCCTCACACTCCATGTAAAAGAAAGGCGGCGGCAGCTGCAAAGGGTTTTCATCCCAAACTCCCTGCTTCGACAGCATAACATTAAAATATTGAACCTGCCACGAAGCAAACCATGTTTATGTAGTTTCATGTCAAAGACATTCCTGGGCACTACCACGAAGTGAATGATTTGAATCACTAAGTATGCATTTCATAAGAACAGAGGCTTGCCCTGCTACTTCCCACAAAAGCTCATCTTTGTTAGTACAAGCACCGTCATCCACAGGACCAGAAAGTGCTCCCCTAGATCTAATTTTCAGTTCCTTTTAGCATAGAAATTTGCAATACTATTTGATTATTCAATAACTAATGTTCACCTCAAAGTTACTTGTCCCTTAATTCAGAAAAATACTTTTGGTACCCATTATACGTCTAATTGAACTGACAGCTATAAGTTAAATAAACAAGTTGATTGAGATCTTAAATGTAATTTGATAATTTTACCCAGCCATCTGTTAACAGAAGCAGCTGATAGATGTGAGCTATAACATTGCTAAGTGCAGCTGGCCATCCGCTGCCCACAGCTGCCTCTCGCCCGTAGCCCTGGTACGTCAGTCGAAGCAGCCAAGTGGTGGGAAGGTTCCTTGTAATGTTTCTTGTCTGCAATACACATTTATTCTGTGTTCATAAACTTGATATATGGCTGGAGAAGCAAAGATGCCCTGTCTTAATCAATTTTGTGCAGCTGTAACGGAATACCAAAGACTGGGTAATTTCGAAAGAGCAGATTTGTTTTTTTATGATTTTAGAGGCTGGGAAGTCCAAGGCTGAGGAACCTGTGTCCTCCGACAGCCCAACTGCTATGACATCCCCCCGCAGAACAGCAAGCAGGAGCGCCTAAGCATAAGGGACAAGCAGGGAAACTCGTCTGTCCTTCAGCGCACTGCTCCTGGAATAGCCGGCGCAGCCCCACACACAGCGTCAGCCAGTGCACGCAGGTGGAGCCCTCACAGCCTCGTCACCTCTTTTCAGCCCCAGCTCTCACTGCTCCTACACTGGGAAGTTTTGCAAATGTGTATTTTGGGGGATGAATTCATACTGTAGCACACGCATTCATCTTTATCTTGACAAGGACAAAAGCGTCCGAGGGGGGGAAAAAATAGAAGAGGGAAGGGAGCAGTGGCTAGAACAGAGCAAAGCACTGTGCAGCCCTACCAAGAAGCAGTTCCTCCAGCATCTGTGCTCCCCCCTGTGATCTACGCTTCCTCAGCCCTTGTTACTCCACCTTCAGCACCTGCCACAGGACCACACGGACAGTAGGTACTCAACCAGCTCTTCCCATGGGTGGCCCCCAACAGACGGTGCCTTTCCTGCATGGCGTAGGACATGCTTGCAGGGAAGTGGGTGGCAGTGCCATGCTGGAGAGGTTCTCTTCATTCTCTGTTCTGATTGTCTGCTTTGGCATTCTGTCTTCTTTCAAACACAACTTTGGTATTCAGCCTGAAGTGTCTAGAAAAATTTATTTCTTTTACATCACCTGAACAAAACCAGTGTTCATTTTCCAAGTTGGAATCACAAGAGAAATATGAAATCTAACGGCACATAGTATAAATAAACATGGTGTGGGAACACGAGAGCAGAACATAGCAACCTGACACGGACCAGAGAGACAACCTAGCATAACAAATAGTAAGTTGTGCTTTGCCCGTGGCATTTTCTGGCTCCATCAATAATTATATAATACAACAGTCACTGATTTCTCAGCCCTGGATCAATAATGGGTTTCACAGCCCCTCCAGTGCTGGTTGTTGACCAAGGTGCTTTCTCAGAACCCCCTCCCCATCCATGGCAAAGAATCAATTCTTGTATAAGCATCTGTGTGCCTGGCATGCCAGCACAGAGCAGTGGAGCAACATGCAGCTGGACTGCACCACAGGACTTGCACGGGTTGCCTGTCTGCTTGCCCTTGAATGCTCAGACAGTCAGGAGTAGTTTCAGAGGCAAGCCCCCACCCAGAATACACAATGCCAGGGAAGTACCCAAAGCAACAGCAGCAGCCACAAAGATGTAGAACACTCATAGGCCCAGAGCAGCACTATGGTAGGCTGTCAGCATTTCATCTGGCCTCGAACAAATAATGAGCTGAAGATATAATTGTTTATAAACTCAGCATACAAAGACGGTAGTATCCTGATAATAGCTGGGATGGACATGAGTTCTGGTCCAAAAGTGTGTCTCACTTCTTATGAAGCACTCAATAGCAATTACAAGATATTGTAAAATACATCATTGCTAATGTAAAGAGGCACTCTTTGTTTAAACATAGGAACAAACTTTCAAGCCTGGATATTCTCTGAAAAACACTTCATTTGTATATACTCAACAGTAAATTTAAAGGAGATCTAGCAATCAACATTTTAATATGATCAGGGCAGGTGGCCAAACTTGATAATATAGATACCAAAGTAGATTTTAAAAATTGAATTATCCTGTTTGGTTGCCTGCCATGATTTTGTTAACTAGACAATGGCCCCAATTTCTCCTCTCTAGCAGAGCTCCATAGTGGCAGTAAATAAAAGAGGGAAATATGAGAAAAGCAATTCCTATTTTCAGCTTTGATCCTTTTTTTTTTTTACAGGCTCACCCAGACTGGAAGACAAGTTCATTATTCTTTTAAGAGACTTCATTTTTCCATTAAAAAAAATTAACAAACACACAAAGATTAAGTGGTTCCTCCCAGGTCAGCGATCAGCACCAACATCTCATGTGTCCTGGCCCCATTTACTGTGCACTGTGATAAAATTTCTGCAAGATAACAAATATGTTGAGGTTTAGAGACAACACTGCCACACTGCCCTGAATATTTGTGCTCTTATAAACTCATATGCTAAAATTCTCACTGGCATCCAAAGACAGAGATTTTTCCAAAGAGTTTACATTATAGGGGTAGAGCTCTCAGTGTCATGCAATTTGCAAAATAAATAGTAACAAAGTTCAAGCATTTTCTTAATCAAAGCTCAGAAGTGAAATTTTAAAAACTTTACCATTAGGAAATATCTTTTTCTCATTGACAAAGCAAAGGTGAAAGCACACCTGGAAATGGCTTTTCAATGAACATAGCAACTTTCAACACAATATGAATCTTCTTGAGGAAGTACAGAGACACATTTGAAAATGGGAAGAGGACCAAGGAAAGCAGGGCAGAGGGAGATGACAAAAGAATTAAGATGAGTTATGTCCATGTAGCAGCTGCCCGGGCAAGGCAATCATTCTGCACTACAAACATGTATTAACAAAAGTAGAAGTCACACAAACTAAAGCAGAAGAGCCATAATGTTATTTTAGTAGTGTCCCAAAATACAGATGTAAACTATACTTTCACAATCCTTCTGGTTTAAAGACCCCAGTGATCAAATAGATGTGCAAGAACTTGGAAGGCAATATGATTCCAAGGCTCTGTTCTTTTTTTTCTGGAACCAACAATTGAACTCAGGCCCTTGGGCTTGCCAGGAAAGTGCTTATTCTACTGAGCCATCTCCCTGGTCCCCCAAGACTCTGTTCTTCTGAATCTTAAGAACAAAGTGTGAGCTATAGGCAGTACCCTCTGGATATACTGGTCATTAAACCTGGTGGCACTGACATAGTACCATCTGCATCAGAATGTGAATGTAGCTGCTCTGGTGGGGATGGCTGTCACCACTTAGACTCCAGATGGTGATACCCTGAGCCACTTGTAAACTCACTGAGAGTCTGGGGCACTGCAGAGTTGCCCATGCGCAGTGCCTAGTGATGGGCTCCCCTCACTGCCTTGCATGGGTAGAGCTGCATATGGGTGCTACAGAGAAATTACTGTCTATGTGGAATTATTCCTCATTCATCCCAAACCTGCAAGCCTCTTGATCTTGAACTTTCTTTCATTCTCTAACTAGGAAAAACAAGTAGTTATTAGTAACACACAGTTTTACATATTTTCTTACATTAGTGAGCTTAGAGAAGATAATACTTGGAAAGCTCGACCTACAAGGATATATGAGAACATAGAAATAATTGGTCAGTACATGAGTTTGTATTTTTTGGTTTCCCTTGTCCTTATCTGGACAGTCTGTTTTCAAAAAGGAAGACTAAAGTCTTCACTGAAATATGGATCTTTGGCCCCAACAAGTTAGTCCAGGGCAATTAAGTTAATTTTGACACTTCAGATGACTCTGATAGTAGTCATCATGTGCAGTGGTCAGAAGATACAAAAATCCCACATAAATATGGGTCCTTCTCATTATATTTAAAGTGTATATATTTTCTTTTTTATTTGCTTATTTGGTACAGGATTTTGCTATGCAGCTCAGACTGGTAGTGATCCTCTTGTATTCGCCACCCCAGTGATGGGATTACAGGTGTGCACCACCATGCCCAGTTTTGATGGCCGGCTCAGTGCATCCAGGGTTCTAGGGTGGCACAGCATGTGGTACTGGGGATCAAACCCTGATCCTTGAGCTTGCCAGGCAGGCACGTAGACCTCTGAGATATTGCCTCAGCCCTCAAAGTGCGTATGTTGATCAGGTACCACGCGATAGTGCAATACATATACACAGTGTGTAACAATCAAACCATGATAGTTGTTATTTTGTCTTCAGAGCATTGGGGCTCCTCTCTTCTAGTTATCAAGGTAATATATAATAGTTATTACAAACTGTATTCATCTCACTCTGTTGCAGAATATTATATAACTCTTTCCTTCACCTGTGTTTTGGTACCCATTATCCACCCTCCTGCTGTGACTTTCCCTCCATTTCTAGCTTCAATTACTCACCATTCTAAATTAAGCTAAACTTTTTAGCTTCTACATATGGAAGAGAACCTATAGTCTGTCTTCTGTGTCTGATTTTTCCACTTAACATAATGTCATTCAGTTCCATTTTTAAGCAACAAACAGTTTTGTGATTTTATGACAAAATATTAAACTATTGTGTGTATGTATATTTTGTTTGTCACACTTTCTTTATTCATTCATAATTTCATCATTGATGAATATTTATATTATATATTAAGTCCATATATTAGTTGTCCTTTATTTTTTTTTGTACTGAGAATTGAACTCAGGACATAATGCATGCCAAGCAGGCCCTACACTGAGCTAATTCCCTTTCCCTATTGCTATTCTTAATATTATAACAATAAAAATCAGACTACAGTATGGTGTATCTTTGATAAACTGATTTTATTTTTAAATTTTGGATATAAGCCCAAAAGCCGGATCCCTGGATCACACAGTTTTTTGGGGAACTTCCATACTCTTCTCCATAACCAAGAATGTATAGAGGTTCTCTTTTGCTCCATCCTCACAAGGATTTTATTTTCTTCATCTTCTTGAAAGGAGCCTTTTGACTAAGATGAAATGATTTCTTTTACCTAAGTGGCTAACAGTGGTGAACACTTTTTCATATTCTATTCAGATTGTTTTCTTATTTTTAATTTGGATGAACTGTAATTTTAATGTTGCTGTTGCATTTCTTAAGCCCTTTATCTACTGTGGCTATTACTCTTTCTTCAAATAAAAAGTTAATGAATATTCTTCCCATTCTTGATGTTGTCTCTCTATCCTACTCATTATTTTCTTTGCTAAATTGAAGCTTGTTCATTTGATATATTGCCACTTGTATTTTATTTGTTTGTTTGTTTGTTTGTTTATTTATTTATTTATTTTTGCTTCTGTTGCCTGTGCTTTCGGGAACTTACTCCACCAATCATTGCATACAGTGTCATGAACTGTTTTTCCTACGCTTTTTTTTTCTAGTGGTTTCATAATTTTCAATAAGATCAAGCACCCCCTGGTGGTAAAACTCTAAACAAACTGAGTATGGAAAGAAATTAAGTCAACAGAAGGAATTCATATCCAACATCACACCAAGTGGGGGAAAGCTGAAACCATGTCATCTAAAATCAGAACAAAGCTATGTACTTTCACTGCTTAAATTCAATCTATCACTGGAAGTCTTAGCTAGAGTAATTAAGAGAGAGAAATAAAATTCAAAATAATGGTAAGGATTTCAAATTAGCCCCTTTGAGGATGATTTCATTCCATATGTGGGAAAAAACTAAAGATTCCACCAAAAGAAAATTAGAACTAACAAAGGCATTATTGAAAGTCGTAGGATACCAAACTTATGAGAGTTTTCCGTAGCAATTCTGTATACAAATGTTAAACATGCTGAGAAAGAATTATGAAAGAAATCTGATTCACAGCAGTTACCAATAAAAAGCATGAATAAATTTAGCCTAGGAAGTAAAATATTCCTACAGTGAAAATTAAAATCACGAGTGAAAGACATTGAAAAAGACTAAAAAATACTCAGAAGATTTCCCATGTTCATGGAACATGTATGGAAAGAATAAGTATTGCTAAAATTCTCATATGACATAAAATGATGCGCAGACTAGTGCAGTTCCCATCAAGCTCGGAATGATACACTGCACAGAACTAGAACAAACAATCCTAAACTTCACAGAGAGACATAAAAGCCCTCAAACAACAAGAGCATTTTTGGGTGGGGAAAAAATAATAAAGCTGGAGGCGCCATAATACTTGATATAAATAGAAAGTGTGAAAAGAAATCCACATCCTCAGGCAGCTGACTCTCAAACAAAGGCCCTGAAAGTGTGAACAGGAAAAAGAAGAAACTCTTCAATAAATGGTGCTGGGAAATGGCTATCCATACCTGGAAGACTGAAATTCATTATTTGGTCACTATTTCTTACCCTACCCAAAAGAAATTCAACTTAAAATGTTCAAAGATCTGAAACAATATATTATCCCCAGACAGATCATTTAGCAAGTATTTCCTGGAGGGTATTTTAGCGGGGAAAAAAAAACCCTTTAAGTTCTGTGTATTTAACACTTGAATGAAATTTACTATCACAGTACAGTTTAGCACCCAGAAAATAATGACAAAATCACACATAATTTATAACAATATAGTATTTGTCATAATCAGGCTTGAACTTAAAGTTGATATTTTTCTGAATTTAGAATATTTGTTTATACAAATGTCAGCCAAGCATTATACAAGTGTGGTTAATCTTCACAGCACCTTGTGGAAGATCAGCTATAGAACTTTATAAATCAGGGTGAGAACAAAAGTGGTGGAAAGGCGTGCTCATTGTGCTGAGCCACAGAAGCTCTGTTACAAGGGAATGAAACCCTTTTCACCATGAAGTTTCATAAGCTGTATCCTTTGGTTTCCAAAACATCTGTTTTACAGTCACATATTTCATTCTGTACTATGTTAAATGTTTAAAATTAACATAGATATGTGGCTTTATATTTGGAATGCTATATTTATGTTGCAGTTACAATATTATATTGTTACAGCTGTGTCTGGATGTCCTCCCAAAGCCTCCCGCAGTCAGAGGCAGCTGGATCTGAAGTGAGTGATGCTGGCGTTGACTCCTGGGGCGATGCTAGACTCCAGGGCCCGCTGATGATGAACTCAAGCCTCCATAAACAGTCATCTAAATAAGCCTGTCCCCTTTGAACTTTGGATAGCAAGCATTTTGTCTCAGCAATGAGAAAACTAAGACATCTATTAATAATAATTCATTCACTTTGAAAATGTATGTTCTGTATTTGTAATGTTATAGCATATTTTAATGTTAGGTTGAATATACTGCATTAAGCACATTTAATACTTCTTTGAGAACTCAGTGCTCTTCAGCTATATTGTAAAAGTTCTAGGGGGCTGGCCAAATAGCTCAGCAGATTAAGGCGCCTGCAGCAGGCATAAGGGCCAGGGTTTCGATCTGATCCCAGGGCCTGCCATGCAGGCCCCGCCCCAGGGGGAATGCTGAGAGGGCAACTGAGACTGGGTGTGGTGGCGCAAGCCTGTAATTCCAGTTCTTGGGGGGTTGTAAACAGGTGGATCACTGCGATTCTGATCTAGCAGTGAGACCCTGAATACCCTGCAGATCCTTCCCTAAAATACAAAAAAAAAAAAACTTCTTGTTGCCCTTTTATCTTTCCCACTGTTTACCTCTTCCATCTCCTTACCCTGTGTGCAGCAGAATGAGAATGCATTTCCCAGACGTTTGTGGAGAGCCATCTTACAGCCACACTTGTTTCTAAACACGTAGATTCAGACCTTCTCTGGGACAGGTTAATAATAATCTTTGCTTTTAGATGTCACTTCTTACAGGTTCTGCTGGAACACAGATCCTGTTTCTGTGAACAAATTACTTAAACAGAATAGGTGATGGCAATGATGTTTGTGGAAATGAGGTGGCTCTTTGTGAAAACTATATGATTTAATTTTACATTTTATTTGAAAGACAGAAGATCCCAAGGTAGAGAGCAAGTCCATGAAAGAAGGGATATGGGTAAGGAAGAATCAGCCAGGGACTTGTTTTTTGGCCCAGGCACTGACAGCCCTTCCTCAGATATTAGGGCAAAGCTCCATCTTTCACAGAGGAAACCGTGATCTAAGTCCCTGAACAAACTCGAGTGAGACTCCCCTAAACAGCAAATACAGTGTGCTCCATCATGTGACAGGCCACTGGGCTATAACTTCAACATCCCTGTCCAGCCCCTGAGTGGCTTTTCAGAGTCCACATTTGCTTGGCACTCTTGAGGTTCTTTCTCTTTCCATGCACAACTCCATGGATACCCTTATAGATTCAGTAAGGACATTGCTTCCAATAAGAACACCTTCCAAAAAACCTGTAGAATTCACTTTTCATAAACTAGTATCCTAATATAGGACTTCATCTTGACTGTGGAAACTGCTATATCTTATACCTTTTTAATAAAGCTTGTTTACAAATTCACAACGTCATTGGTTGTTCGATAATTCTTATAATATTCAAGAGACTGACTGAAAAAACTGTTCTAGAAAACTCTTCCATTTACTATAATTCCAATAATATTGAAGAGGTACACCTGAATTACTGTTATTATCAGATGCTGAACCTATCTATTCACAAAATCATAGATTCTGATATGAGACGATTTCTCTTTCACCAAAAGAGCTTTCTAAATATGACTTCTTCAGAACACCCCATGAATGAATAAACAATACCTAATTCAACATTTTTCTGGCATAAATATTTTATAATAAATTTAATTATAATAATTTGGTGACATGTACAGCTCTATAAATGCTACCACTTAATTACTGCCCTAAATAATACCTGAGAATAATATGTGATTCAATAACAAAACTATGAACAAACCAAATGCCAAGCACCTAAACTATGAATAATAACACATCACTAAAAAATTCAATAAAAACTGGTTATATATAAAGTTTTAAATGCAAAGGAGGAAAACAATCTCATACACAATTTTGGTAAGTATGATTTTTGTAAGCTGAAAGTTGAATAAATGAATGAATGCCTACTAAGTGGATATTTAATCCTTTCAGTGGCATTGGTGATTGAACTCATGGTCACACACGGAGTTACATCCCCACCCTTTTTTATTATGTTTTGAGACATGATCTTAATAAATTGCATAGATGGGGTTGAAATCTGAAATCCTTCTGCACCAGCCTCTCAGAGTTCTGGGATTATGTTGTACCATCCCCAGTATGAGTGGAGTTCATAATGCTTGGAATTTCTAGTAAAAACCATAGACCCACAATGGAATGCATTATGAAATGAGAAGAAAAGAAACTAAGTAGCTAAAATAGGCTCTACTCCATCTTAATCACCTTTAGTATTTCTTTGTACACATCTTATGAGTTCAAATATGCAGGATAAGCTTGCCTTAGTTTCTCATAGACAAGCACAGTGTACATTCAGAAGTTTTGGTGTAATCACTAATAAAATTTTCTTCCATTCTTCGAAGTGTGTTGGCTTGAACAATAAATACGTGGTTACAGTACCAGGAAATTATCTGATAAATGACTGAATTCCCTCTAGAGCATTCTTATGAAAGTAATGGTTCCCTTTGTTATCTACTGTTACCTTTGCCATTATTTAATACCAAGGAAACAGCATTGGGTGGTTGGAGGCAGAAATCAATAAAATGCAATGCTATAAGCCTTAAGGAGAGAGACTAGAACTCCTTATAGAGAGAAGATTTTAGAAGTGAGTGCTGTTTTATGTTCACTAAGAAATCATTGATTTCCCAGACTCCATGGAAATACTGTGGGTTTGGTTTAATATTTAGCTGGTAAGTAAAAATCTATCTCTACAGACTCGATAAAGGCAATGAAAATCTCATGCCTCTTCCCTGACTCTTCTTGCCATCACACAAAGGAATTATTATCTGTCAACTGTTTTATCTACAGACTTTTGTTAGAAACCTATAATATTTTTGCTCCATATGTTTGAAGCCATGAGATATAGAAGAACCCCTGGTATTTGCTTCTAAAGAATTCATATTTTATTTACGTATATACACCAAATAGCTTGGATAATTGGACTGCTGATTTCTGTTGGTCTACTGACAGAACAGTCCATGCTTACATATTTTCTTCTTTTTATCTTTTTTTGTTCAGTTTCTCATGCTTATATGTGGTAACATGAACAACTAATTTGAAGATAACAATATGCAATGAGGAAAACATTATTGAATTCCTATCAGTTTGTTTAGTGAAATTCTGTAAAATTTCTATTTTTTAACTATTTTATTCTTTTTAAAAATTTGAAAAAAGTCAATAATTCATATTTTAATAGATGATAAAAACAAAAACAATTATATATACTAAGTACATAACTGTACTGCAATAACACTTAAAATTAGTTTTAAGAGATAGTTACAGGTGGGGCTGGCGCGATGGCTCGGTGGTCTGAAGCACCTACTTCGAACAAGCTGAACTAAAGCACAGGGACCGCGGT
>NDGM011233562.1:316-12665 GCA_002564305.1 Octomys mimax | reverse complement strand
TTTGCTTAGCTTAGCTTGTTCTAAGTAGGTGCTTTAGACCACTGAGCCATCTCACCAGCCTTGTATTTTTATCTTTTCTGATATATTTTAAATGCTGAAGCTCAGAATTTTGTGCTATCATCTAAATTTTTATCTGTGAGGCTAGGAAGGTGTGCTAGAACTCACAATGTTAGAAAGGAAGGCCTCTCCGTACCAGTGCAGACAGCTTTCTTTAAGATTTTTTTTTCAGGGTCTCACTACACAACTCAGACTCCTAGTGATCCTCCTGATTTCTGCCTCCCTAGTGCTGGGATTATAGGCATGCACCACCACACCCAGACTCTATGGCCAGCTCAATGTGCCCAGGAGTGGGGCCAGCGTGGCATGCAGTTCCAGGATTGAACCCTGACCCCTGTGCTTACCTAAGCAAGCGCTTAGTCCACTGAACTATACCACCGGCCCTTAGACAGCTTTCTTTTTAGGAGTAGGGGTATTTTACTTATGAATCAGAAGTAGCAGAATCATGCCAAGACTTCAAGTGTGACTCACATAAAAATTATGCTTCTCCTTTGTGGCTGAGTGGCAGGAATCCAGCATCTTTGACATCAGACAAGGAGAACTGACAAAAAAGTATCTCATAAAAGCAGGAAAAAAATGCGTTAGTGATTCATGAAACTGTTTAGATGGATACAGTTTAGGATGAGATCAAGCATACAAACCTATTTGTTAGTGCTTGCCACACACTCATGTACATGGGACAAAAAGTATCTGGGCATAGTTAAAATGTTTCATCATCCCTTAAATTATTCTTTGTACTTGTGTGATTTTTAGATAAAGGATTCTTCCTTATTCCTTGATCTTGTCCTTTCCCCCCAATGATAATTATATATTGATTTAGTCATTATTACATCAATATTACAATTTTAGCTATATGGGTAATCTCCTTCTAAATACTTTCCAAAGTAAATGTTTTGGCACAACAATGATTGATATGTAGCACTTACTTTAAATTATTTTCAGTTATCACATAATGGAAGTTTCATGTATTTGAATAAAACTATTTGTTACAATGATTTTTCAAATATATATGATTGTAAAAGATTAAAAAATACCTCCCTTAGCACATCGCCATAGCAAGCACTTCCAAAGAAATTTATAAATGCTTCAATCTTTTCATTTCTAACCTCGTTATAAATGACTTCATGACAAGTGCAAATTTTCTTCCTGTTCTTGGGGAAGCACTAATCAGGCGCAGATTTGAATGACATCTCTTTTAAGAAAGAACAAAGGAGAAAGGCAACTCAGATAATCCGAAACCCTGACTTGCTATAGTCACAATGATTGCCTGAGATTTAAAAAAGAAACAGACCATTAGTGGTACAATGTAAATAATTATGCAGGCTCTGAGATGATTAGTTAGCAAGGTGGCAGAATTATCTTGTCAAAAATCAAGCATTTTTAAAAATTTAAAAAGGAACTTTAAAATATCAGTCCTAAAAAAGAAGTCATGGCATTAATAGTACTATGCCCAGAATAATGAGAGTTAAAAATAAGATTCTGTGTTCTTTTGACAAAAATTCTTATAAAGAATATATTGAGGCTGTTCTTTATGCCTCCCAATCTTCCATTTTCTAAAAAATGTATTTGTGCAGTTGAGCTGTGTCAAAATGGAAATGGCCCTTCGTGGGATTCTGGTGTTGCCACTGAAGTAAGTTCCATTTTTTAATGAACCACTTTTACATTATTAATGTCACTGGAATAATAGGTTATATTATTAATAATTTATTGTGCATCAGTTTTCTGATTTTTTTATATTTTAAAAATTTCTGCCTCTTTTTTCACAACAATTTTGTGGAATAGTTATTATTATACTCATTTTATAGAATGAAAATGAGAGTTTGTAAATATAAGCAGTTTAGCTGGAGTCATGTAACCAGTGTGAGGTAGCTAAAATGACTTCTGCAGCTTGAAACGAATTAACTTTTTAAAAAGCCTTGAAAAACAATGGGAAGTTCCTAAGAAAAAAACTCAAAATGCAATTTCCACGTGATCACATTGCTGAGTATATATCTGAGGGGCACAACATCAGTATAACCTTTATATATTCTAGATGGAAGTCCTTTGTCTGAGGCACTGATGACTGAGATTTTTTTCCCAACTTGTGGGGCTGCTTTTCACTCTGTTGGTGATTTCTTTTGATCTATAAAACCTGATCAAAAGGATGAGATCACGGTTGTTGATTCTTTGAATAATTTCCTCTGTAGTTTGGTGTTTGTCCATGAACATTCTGCTTACTCCTATGTCAAGATTAAGGTAGCTGAGTATCTTTTTAATAGTGTCTTCATTTTCTAATCAGTTCCACTGAGCCTCACTTCTGTTTCTTTTGTTAGTACCATGCTGATTTTATCATAGTAGCTTTATAGTATAATTTCAGGTCAAGGATTGTGATGCATCCTGCCTTACCTTTGTTTGCCAGGGTTGCCTTTGTTATTCTAAGTCTATTCTGATTTTGGATGAATTTTAGGAATCTTTTCTCTATATCTATGAGGTGTGCTAATGGTGTTTTGATTGGAATTACATTAAATCTGCATAATAGTTTTGGGACTATGGCCATATTCAAAATGTTGTTTCTTCCTATCCATGAGCATGGAATGTCTTTCCATTTTCTGAAATCCTTTCAATTCTCTTTTCTCAGAGTATTGTAATTTTCACTGTATAGATTTTTTTACTTCTTTTGTTAGATTAATTCTAAGTATTTCATTTTGGGAGATGCTATTGTAAAGGCTTTTGTTTCCCTAACTTTGCACTCAATGAGTTTATTCTTTATGTATAGGAATAATGTGATTTTGGGGTACTTACTGTATATCCTGTTATACAATGGCCTTTTTGTATTAATTGTAGGAGTATCTTGGTGGAGTTTTTTTGTGTCTTTTATGTAGAGTATCATGTCATCTGTGAATAATGATGATTTAACTTCTTCCTTTCCAATTCTTACTCCTTTTATTTTTCTCTCTTTGCTCTGGCTAATGTTTCCAGAACTATATTGAATAGAAGTGGCGATAGTGAAAAATCCTTGTTTTGTACTTAATTTTAGAGTGAAAGCTGTCAGTTTTTGTCCATTTAGCATGATGTTGAACGTTAATTCAAAGACTTCTACTTAGACCACATAAAGAATTAAAAAGAAGCAGGCCTCCAAAATTCAAAGACACAATCCAAAAATAGATATCTGAAATGAATACACACTTATTAGATGAAGAAATACAATTGGCAAATAAACATATGAAAAAAGGTTTAACATCATTGGTCATTCAATAAATACAAATTACAACAGCACTGAAATTCCATCTCACCACAGAAACAATGGCTATCATCAAGAAGTCAACTGAATAACAAATGCTGGCCAGACTGCACTGGAAAAAGGAACTTTTCTCCACTGTTGGTGGGAATGTAGTCTCATCAACGATGTGGAAATCAGTGTGGAGTTTCATCAGAGAACTAGGATTAGAACTCCCATTCCCCTTCTGGGTATTCTCATAGTAGAACTGAAAACTTCATGCCACAGAAATACATGTGCAACTATGTTAATAGCAGCATAATTTTTTATAGCTAAATCTTAGAATCAATCCAAACCCATCACCTGAGGAATGGATAAAAAAGATGTGGTGCTTTCATACGACAGAGTGTCACTCAGCTACAAAGAAAGATAAGATTGAGGCTGTCATTGATAAATGGATGTAACTAGAGGCTATACTTATAGGTGACGTAAATCGGATCTGCATATGTAAACATTGTATTGTCTCCCTAGTGTAAGAATTTGAAAGAATAAATAAAATCTAAAAGGTACAACAGATATATATATATATATATATATATATATATATATATATTAAAAAAGAAACTGCTCAAGAGGAAAGAACAGTTAGGATTAGGGAAAGGTGGAAAGAAAGAAAAAAAGAATTGGAAAACATATTTAGGTGTGTTTGCATATTATTTTATATGTTATATATTCCTATATAAGTTTATATACATTATATATATTATTCTGGAGATATATGTATCTATATTTGTTTTCTGTTTCTTATTTATATATTATCCTTCATATTAGGGTAAATATAAGTAGTGTTAGATAGATAACTAAAGATATCTATAGTTCTGTAGTTATCTAAAGATAGCTATAGGTAGAACTATTGATAATGTTCTATACCTTTTAGAAATTCAAGAGAAAGGATTTTAAATGTTTCTCTACAAAGAAATGATCACTGTTTAAGATAAAGTTATTTACATTCATCTGAACATTATACATTGTAAATGTGTATAGAGCTCACATGGTATCTTATACAAACTTATTTTTATGTGTCAGCTCATTATTTTAATTTAAAGTTTTTGATAAAAACAGCTAAACTACTTTTCAGTTTTCTATTACTTTTTTCCTCGTTGTTTCTACTTCTATACAGTTCTTAATGAGTATTTTAAATTCTGCTTATTAAATAAGCAGAAAATTTCATATTTTTATTTTATTTTATATTATATCTATTTTTGTTTTGTGTAGTGCTGGGAATTAAACCCAGAGCTTTATGCACATAAGCAAGAATTCTACCACTGAGTCACATGCCCGGCCTGATCTTTTTTCTTTAGACAGAATATTATACAAGAGGACAAAACAAAACAAAGTAAATCTCATTAACAAATTTAAAAATTATTCCCCATCCGGGGGCCATCCAAGCCTGTACTCTCAGCACTCTGTCAAACTGAGGGATGAAAATTGCAAATGTGAGATTAGACGGGGCAATGTAGCATCTTAACATGGTATGTTTCTGAAGAAATGAGGACACAAATGGACAGGTGCATTAATGGTGATGTAGTCCAGGTTGAAGGACCTTGGTTCTATTCCCAGTATTGGTCAGGGGGAAAAACCCAACAAGTAAACAAGCAAAAAAGCACCTGTCAACACATAACACTGTGTTATCAGCCAGTATTAATTTGTTACTTTCACACTGACTCTGTGAAATGTACCAGAAACTTTGTAATGTTCTAAAATTCAAGACAGATCCCTCTCAGCCTTGGTACAATGAAATAGGAGAGCAGTAATGATGCAAGGTGAGTTCTGTAAATATGAGTGAAAAAATTCAGCTGACCCCTGAGGAGTCCCAACTTGTAGCCTGCGTACCTCAGCAGGGCATCATGCTGGAGATAGCATTTATGCCATTTTGAAGAATGAGTAGGAATTTGAGCTGAAGTATTTTAGGGAAGACCAGCATAACGAAACTGGCATACTTTGGAAATAAAAGCCAAATTTAAGACAGGCTAAGAAAGCAATTTTGAGAGCAAGCAGCAAAGTGAGTGTGCTCAGAACCAGGAGTTGAGCATGAGCAATATAACAGAGAAATGAAAACGCCAATGAACAGAATAACTATGTAATTGTGCCAAATTATTGTAGCCCCAACAAGTCATTTAAAATGATGCTCATAATTAGATGCTCAAGAACCTAGTTATTTCTCACAATGACTTTAATTTTAAAGTAAATTATTTTAAAATATCCTAATGATGACAATTGGCACCTTCTATATAGAGGGATGCAAAATTTTCTGCTTACTCGACACATTTGCCTCCTCAGTTTTGTGTCACAACTTCTCAAAGACGTCCAATCATGGATATGCCCAGAATATCCTCTTACTTTTGTCTAGTAACCCTTTTATTGACTTCCAGCTCTATCATTTCACTGATTTGTTTTCACATGTAATATCTCCAGCCTGCTCACTACTGTCCATATTTAGCTTACCTGTCAAAACTAAGCTTTTATGCCCATGGTTACATGAGTAATTTAGTTTTTATTAGAAAAAATTCTCAATTTCTAAACAGCTAATATTTTCTCTGTGTTATACATTATCTCTAGGCTCATAAAGAATATAGTTCACAGTTGATGCTTATATTTTTTCCTTCTTTTTATTTTCTTGTAACTTTTTAAACCAATTTGGCATGTTTGTACCTGTTAATCTAAATTGAAGATAACATTATGAAGTACAACAACCACTATCAAATTCCTATTATTTTGTTTAGTGAAATTCGGTACTGTTTCTAATATCTTTTTTTTTTACTGTGTTATATCCTCTTTAAAAATAATAAAGCAAAGAATATGGTTCACAAAGAAAGTTATACTAAGTAACCGCCCAAAGATCATATGGTTATTGTGTACGCTGGCTTTTTTATTTTCTAAGTAATTATTGTGAGCCTTGCACCTGTCAGATGAAAGATCCTAACACCATCCAAGTTCACATTCTTCAGAAGTTCAAAATATAATAGACAAGTTAAATGGATTCATAGTCTTAGCTACCACATTGAATTTCTAGGCATTTCAATAAGATGGCTATTTTTTTACATTTTTGGATTTTTATATGATACGGAGTGAAGGAGATTATCAATTTAACCACTGCAGTTGGATATGAGAGTTTGAAGTGTGACATTCAGTGGACATGTCACATAATGGAGGACTGCTTGTATTTTTTTTTTTTTTGTCAAATGAGCTCTAATAGGAAGCAAACTAACATAAGTTATCTTTTTTTAAATCTTTTATTTATTTAGTACAGGGTCTTGCTGCACAGCTTTTTTAGTGATCATCCTGTCTCAGCATCTCCAGGGCTAGTGTCACAGGTGTGTATCACATCTGGCTTTGATGGCTGGCATGCTATATCTGGGGTTCCAGGGCTGGCATGGCCTGTGGTAGCTGGGGATTGAACCTGGATCCTTGAACTTGCCAGACAACTCTTATGCCACCAAGCTATCTGTCCAGCCCCTCTATTTCTAGATAGCTGAAATTCCATACCTTCTTTTCAGTTTTAATTTTTTATTAATACCTGTTTATGGTACATAATAATTACATACCTTATGGTGACTTGTACATAATATGTCCTAATTTTTTTCATGCAGTTCTCCTCCCATCACTCTCCCCTATTACCATCTCTTCATTGTTTTCTCTTTTGAAAAAGATTTCTCTCCTTTTTCCTGTTGTCCTTTATCTCATTCTATTTTGTGTTTCTCATATAAGAGAAAAATTTAAACTTACTTGATTTATTTCACTTAGTATAATGGTGTCACATGCTACCACTTCACTGCAAGTTACATTTACTCCTCTTAATTGTGTATAAATGATACACCTTCTTTATTCAATCATCTCTTCATGGGCATGTAAGCCACTTCCAAGATTTAACTTGTATGAATTATGTAGCTATAAATGTGGTTATGTGTGTCACTGTACAATGACATTTTTTTTTCTTTTTTAGAGAACCAGGGATTGAACTCAGGCCCTTGCATTTGCCAGGCAAGCGCTTATTCTACTAAGCTATCTATCTCCCCAGCCCCACTATGATGTCTTTAAGTCCTTTCAGAGAATACCTATTAGGGGAATAGTTGGGTTGATGCAATTTTTATTTTTAGTTTCTTAATGAGTGAGGAAATCATACCAAGAAACAAAATGTTGCAGAACGATTGAATTATGAAATTAGAACAGAGAATAATGCAAGTTGCAATTAATAAGGAAGAAAAGAGCCCTCATGCTTTGAAATGGTGTTTTAAAGTTCATTTTAACATTGAGGGGGTATTCTTGAAAGGTTTTGTTAGTATGGTGCCAGGATCAGATCTGTGTTCAAAATATTATCCTGTGGCAAGTGGAAAATGGATTGCAGATAAGAAAATTAATAAGCTAGAGATCAAATTAAGGATCCATTTTAGTGATTTAGAATGTTAAAGGCCTTCATATTGGTAATGAGAAGAGAAAGAAGGATATTGATTATAAAAGTGTTTTTTTTTTCCATATTATAAAGAGAAGATTTTAAAACAGGTTTTATATATCAAGTGAGAGAAAAGAGGAAAAAGTAGGTGATAATTATATTTTTTTGTTTTGATAACCAGGATATGTAGTTGTAAAGGCAAGATAAGCAGTTTTGGATGGTGGGTGTTATGTTTAATTTTATACATTTAGATTTAGGAGTTCCTGAGAGTCCAAGAAGCGATCATATAAGTAGGACCTTAGTCTGAGCAGAAAGCTGTGGACCCATTATACAGATTGCAAGCCATTAAACAGAAATAGGTAAAGTCCATCAGGGAAGCTGGTCAAACACAGTGTAGACCGTCATATTTCCATCCACAAAAATCTATCTTGATCTTTGAAGCACAAAACTCTTAACAGGACACACATGTACAGGACACTCACCTACAAATCAGAGACAACTCAAGAGGTAGAATGAAGGGCAGGACATCAGGAACATAGGTGCAGGTGACCATCCCAGACAGGCCTCTTTTTGAGATTTACAAACAGCTGGAGTTTGCAAGAAAATTAAGTATACATAAGTTTTAATTTATTAATTGCGTGGATCATACTAACATTCTTTCCTTTTTAGAGATTCACAATCTTAATGATAAATAGTTCATGTAGAACTTGGTTTGGCTACCATTTCCTATGCAGTGTCTAACTTCACACTGCACACTACGCAACAAATTTTAGGCTCCCTTTTATTAGTTAGAGAAGAGGGAAAACTGAGTCAGACTAATAATGATAAAATGTTAGCTGAAGCTAGGAAGAAAACTTTGTGCCAAAATACTTACACATGTCAAAGAGTATATATAATATATTGAAATAATTCATTTGGTTTCATTACTGAGACTACTACAAAAGCCTTAATATCTGTGGAATGAGGATGAGGCATGAGGCAACAACTTATAGTACAATGTTAAGAAGGGGGTTTTAGGGTACAGTAAAATGTCTTTGTATAAATGGTGCATTTAAGAACATAGCTGTAAAACTAGAATTTTCCTATTTTTTCTTTGTTGCTTTTATTTCTACTGCAAATTCCTCGAAGATTTTATTTGATAATTTTATTCTTTCTTTCTTCACTCCTTCCCACCTTTCTTCTTTTATTTTTTTCTTTCTTCTTTTCTTCCTTTTCCCCTTCTAACTTTGCCTCATAGTTTTTAGAAATGAGCAAAATATGCCGGCTAATACTCCTAAATGTAAATAAAGTAAAATTAACCACTTAGTGTGCTATGATGTAAAATAATTTAGATTGACTTTTACAACTGAATGTACAACAATTTTTCCACATTTTATTTCCTCATTTTAACATTTTATTTTTATGTCTTACTATTCAAAATCTATTTCTTCAAAACACTAATAATATGCTTATAAGGCATTTGAAGATACTGAATTCCAAAAATGTACAGACTGTTAATGCCCTACTACAAAAATTAGTTGTAGAAAATGTGTTCAGAACAGTAGTTTGATTGTCTACTTATTTGAAATTTATGGGATTTGGCAGAACTCTTTCTTTATCCAGAGGCAATGCTCCAGGCACTTTTTTCTATTTTCATCATATGTTCTAGAAAATATAAAAGTGTTCATCTAAAAAAATACTTAAAATTCCTAGTACCCATGTTTGGTTCTAGTTGGAGGATCTTTTTTATTATGTGTACAGGTACTCATTTAAAAAATTTTGCAAACTTTTAAGTGTTCTGTGAGTATTGCCTCTATTTCTTTTTCAGAGAAGTCATTGAAAATTGGAAATACTAGAAATGAAGTTTCCACATGTATTGCTCTCTATCCATTATTTTAAAATGATAATAAAAATATAAAAATTATACAACCCCCCCCAATACAATATTTCCTTCAGAGTTAGAGAATGAGTTAGAAAGTCTTGGTTTCCATCAATGCATCACCAAAAATAGTCTGTGCTTTAGTTCCCTATTATGCTTAAAAATTATTTTGAATGTTAATGCTTTAAATAGCATATATTGTTATTGTTCAGATATAATCTCGATGGGCTGAACATGTTTTCCTCTTCCAAGCGCCATCAAACCCTCAAGTTGTCGTATTAAATTAGAGGCTGTGATCGAGTGTCCAGTGTGCTTTTTATGTCTGCAGAAGATGATTTGCAGATGCTCTCCCCTTGTCTCCATGGCTCCCTTCACGCCGACTTTCTGATTCCTCAGATGCACTGGTCCTGAGTACAGGCATCTAAGCAGACCGAGACTCATGCTTGCACAGCATCATTTTGCTGGCTTTTGATTGGTCAACGCAAATCATAGGATGTGATCATATCTGAGGGCTGAGGAAGTGGACTCCGCCTCTCGATGGGCAATTGCACAGCCGCATTACAGATGAGTGTGTAGGGAAGAAATTATTGTTGTGATCATTGGTAGAAACCCAATCTACTATAACCTGCTTCACTGATCTTCACTGTGTCAGGGTGAAGTTTTTTCATTTGTAAAATTAGGTAGCTAATTTATTCCTGTAACTTATAGTATAGTTACTAGGCAGTGATAATGGACTAGTGATTGAGCAGGTGCAACTTTGTTTTATGAGATATATTGGTGGATTATACAATATAATGTTTTAAGATTCCTTCTCTTAGATGTTTGGGACCAGCATGGGCAGCTTAATGACCTAAGGAGGCACTGTCTCCAGAATGAAAAAAAAAAAAAAAGGAAAACAAACAAACAAAAAACGGGCTAAGAATGTACTCATTCCACAGGTTTTCAATACCACAAGGTATTCTCAATACCTTGCAAATGTGCTTTGTTTTAAGTAATATTTATTGTTTGGTATGAAGGAGTTTCCTTGTTTAGGATTTTTTAAAGGCAGTGTGACTGACCTACCTACTATTGTATTCCACGTCATTATTTTGAAGTGATTTGTATCTTCACATATACCAAGTAAAACGAACTAAATCCTTTGCACAGTTGAATAAAACAGGTGAGGAACTGGGGTGATAGCTCAGCAATCTAAAAGCCTGCCTGACAAGTACAAGGACCTGCGTTTGATTCCTGGGATTGCATGCCATGTCGGCCCCAGATGTACTGCGCATGTCTGCAATCCCAGTGCTGGGGAGGCTGAAACAGGAGAATCACTATGAGTCTGAGCTGGGTAGTGAGACCCTGTGCCAAATACATAAATAAAAATAAAATAAAGTAATTAAATAAAACCAGTGACATATTGGTTGGCTTTTTCTTGGCTAACTACTGATAGAGTTGGGGACACTCATTTTTGATCAAATAGTCCCTTCATTTACTAGACTGGTATATTAGACAATGAACACTACAGAGAATAAAATACTAAAATTTCCCCTACTGACACTAAATGATAGTAACTACCATAAACCCGAACAATCCATCTTTGGTGAGACTAAAATTTTGGGGACAAACTACTATTTTTAGTCTGTCAGAATTACCATTTGCAATACAACAAAGTCAATCTTCCCTTATACCTTTCCCCAAATCATTTTATTTAGCCTTTGAAAGTCTTATGGTGTAGTTTCAAAAGCAAAGCCAATTATCCAGACAAATGAAACTGATGAATTAACTAATTTGTATTCTCTCCGACTGTTTTGATGAAACTCCATAAACATGCTGTTAGTTCCATTCCTCTGAGCTTTGAATAGTTTACTGTTTCTGACAATAAAAGCACGACAGGGAATATTTTCACATATGCCAAATTCAAAATGAGTGAAATATGACAGTTTATAATCCATAAGACAGAAGAAAGATCTCTCAAAATATTTGCATATAAAGTACCTGCTTCAACATTATAATTCTGAGGCACACATGACCTAAGATCCAGTGCTATCATTTAATGTTTAATATTTATGGTAAGCAGACTATCTTCATTGTCTGCATATAAAAATATCTTTTCTTTGTGGGTCTATTTTTGTAGGGAATATTTTAACTAATAAGGCAAAAGTGACAATTAGAGAAATAGCAAACAAAATGAAATCATATGCTTAGTTTGGGAGAATATAATTTTCTATTCTTTCCAAATGAACCAATAAATATATATATCAATATATAAGCTTACAAGATAGCTAATTTTTTCCCTACTTCTTACTCAGGCTATTGTTTTTTGAAGTGTAGGGAAGAGCAAGAGCTTTTAATTGTTGCTCATGAAAAGTATGGACATGATCCACCTTGACTTTATTATTTAAATTTTGAAATTAACATTCAACAAATTTGATACTTTCCAAAATGGATCTATGAATTTAGATATATACATATTATATATAAAGCTACATATAGACATGTATATTGTCGTATGATTGTGTCTATTTATAGAACATGGATGTACTCACAGTCAGAATACAGCACGGTTACACCAAGCTGCAAAATGCCTTTCCATTGTGATCATTCTCTCCACTGTCATATGATTCCTGACAACCACTTGGATGTATTTATTATTATTTTTAGAATTTTAGCATTATTACAGAAATGTAATTATATGGTATGTAATTAAGACAGTTGTTTTTTTCATTCAGCAAAATAGTTTTTTAGGATCATACAACTTTCTCTTAAATAAATACGTTGCTCATTTTTTTTTTTTTTTTTTTTTTTT
>NDGM011233556.1:1834-14509 GCA_002564305.1 Octomys mimax | reverse complement strand
AAAAAAAAAAAAAAGCTGACTTTATGTGGCTTTATTGAAGAGAAAAGCTCAGCCATTATATTGCACGAGTAGGATCTGCCACTTGATATTCACAACTCTATGAGGGTAACAGGACAAGTTGAACATCTGTGCTCTGTCTCTCACAGATCAGAAAGCTGAGGATCAGTCAGTGACTGGTATGTGCCTATAATGTCAGCTGCTTGGGAGGCTGAGGCAGAAAGATCACAATTTCAAGCTCAGCCTGAGTCAACATGGAGAGACTCTACCAAAAATAAAAAAGGTTCCTTGGACACAGCTCAGTGTGGAGTGCCTCTGGGTTCAATGCCCTGTATACAGGGTGAGAAAAAAGATTGGTGATGTAGGGCAGTGGCAGAGTTGTGCCTAGCATGCTTGAGCCTGAGTTGTGTAATCCTTAGTACTAACAAAACAAACACCAAAGCAGTCAGTTCAAAAAAGTTAAATAATCTACCCAAGAGAACATAGCTTGGTGGTGAGATGATTCATACATGTAAATGAATCAGAGTAATTACTATAATTCTGGCACATATCCATAAATTAAGGCACACAGCATGGGACATCAGCATTTTCTGACCACCTCATGCCTATTAAAATGGTGTTTTCTCACATTCAACCTCCCTCCTTACCCATCCATAAGTGAGGAGGCAATTCTTTTTCTTGCCAGAACAGCAGGCAATTCAGTATTGTGACAAGAACTGCTGGACATCTGGGTTGCTCCAGACCAGAGAGCACAAATACCCACCAGACTGGGGGGCCATTGAGACCAGTGTGGAATCATGGCATTAGGAAAGGGTGTTTGGTACCATCAGCAGCCTTCCAGGTTGACTTGATGTGGAAAGAAAGCAGTATTAAACCATTATACTGCACCGAAGCATTCTGCATAAAAGTACATAGTTGATCACTTTTATGATTTCATAAAATATTTTTCGCCTCTGCCTCTGCCTCCGCCTCCTCCTCCTCCTCCTCCTCCTCCTCTTCTTCTTCTTCTTTTTTTTTTTTTTTTGGTGGAACCAGGGATTGAACACAGTCCCTTGCACTTGGCAGGGAAATGCTTATTCCACTGAGCCATCTCCCCGGCCCAAAAATATTTTTCTTGATTACAAATTGAAACGTCTATCATAGAATGGCACTTGGCCAGCAAGGTACCAGCAAAAAATAAAAGCCTGACAAGTTAAAGAATAAAACATTAGTTTCTAATATCATTAATACCAAGTCAGTTTTGTCTAAAAACAAAAACTAAGTTTTTGTTGTATGCTACAAGTCACCCTGAATTTTCTTCAAGAGGAAAACTAGCAGAAGAATATTGGTGATGAAATGTTAATATTAAAGGTCTAGCTGGTTGTACCTTGCACTAAAGAAACTAATGTATCATTATGGACACACTTGCTTCCATGACATGCCAGTAAAATAGAAAAGGGACCAAAAAAAAAAAAAGGCCTACAAATCTGATAAATGCTCAGAAGAAAAACAGACTTTTAGAAATTAATGTAATGTGTGTTTAACTTTAATTCAGGACTTTACTACTGGCTGCTTTTATATTTGATCTTCTGGCAAAATTATATTTTTTAACTTCTAAGAAATGAAATATGCATTCAGAGATTTCTGCCTTACCATCTGAAAATAAGAATCAGGAAAATAATTAAATTAATTATGCTTCTTAGTTTTTGAGCCTGATAGAATGATTATTTGGCTACATGCTGCATAGATCGTGCATTCTTCTCTGTAACAAGGCAAATTAGGTATTTATGTCTCTTTTCCAAACAAAGCAGACATGCTGTCTGGCAGGATTTTTTTCTATAGTAGTTAGAACCCTTGTAAGTGAAGCTTATGAATTTTATCATGTGGCACTTCAACCCTGCCATACATGAACAGGCTTCAGGAGGTTGTGCTGCTTCTTATTTAAGAGTCAATAAATGTACTATTGCAGCTCCAATTTCTCCTAATACTTTTGTAAAAATGTTTCCTTGTTTGAATTTGCACAAACTAGTCTATATTTATTCTTCAAGGTTCCTTTGTTATCCTTTTTAGTTCCCCTTTCCCTGAAAACATTCTGCTTAGACTCTTACCCTTGTATTTGGTTCAAATGCTCACCAGCAGCAGGCGTCAGAAGGACCATAACACTCAGCACACAACTCCTTGCCCCCAGACAGGTCAGCCGCTGGGGTCTACCGCCTGCTTCCTTGCTGCCAATAAGGGTCCTCAGCCCCTGAATCCAGCCAGCTGCACTTGATGCTTACATTAATCACCATGTAAACTGAGTTAGAATGGATAGCTACGTTATTTTTTTGCAAAAAAAAAAAATTCAGGTTCAACAGGAAGTAATTTCTTAATAAGATGGTTAAACAGATGAACAGAAAAAAAGAATTAAAGACAAGTCCCAATGTTTTTTAATATATGATTTAAGATAAAATTCTATCAAATTCTTAAATGCATATTTCAACTTCTATAGTGACTTCATTTCAGATCAATCATTTGTGGACCACACTTGAGTACTGTCCACCAGGTCCCTGTTGCCTCCATATAATGCAACATCATAGGGGCTACTGAGTGAACGAGGTTCGAGAGCCCTGTTCTAAGCCCTATTCTCCCTACTGCTCTCTTAAACCCCCATGATGAAGGTTTACTCCATCTGCATACTAGAGTTGCTGTTATCTTAGCATGCCTCAAAGCCGACCTCTCCTTAGTTATGAAAAACAACCAATAAATATTTGCTGAATGAGCTAATTCCTGTCACTAGTTGATTCATTTAATCAGAAAAATTGTTTACTAAGTACCCACTATGTGTCAGGCACAGGGTATATTGCTGGGACATGCAACTTGTTCTTTTTAAGTAGCTTTTAGTCTAGTGGGAGAGACAAATAGTAAGCAAATAGCCACAATTCACTATAATAAATGTCATCGTACAGAGAAGCATAAAATGCTCTGAAAGCTCATAAAAGTGCCATTCCTCTTGAGTTGGATTTGTAATAAGCAACGGTTTCATGGAGGTAGTGGTGTTGGAATGAAAACCTGAAGGATTCAAAGATATTTTCTGGAGGAGAAGTAGGACAGGAGCAGAAGAAACATCCACAAAGATGTAGAGATAGCGCTTGGCATGATCCAAATCGAAGCAGCTCAGTAAGGCTCAAATATAGAGTACAGGAAGGAGGTGGCAAAATTAGAAAGTCTGAGTAATAAAAAAGACAAAAAGACATTAAAGAAGACAGTATTGGTTAATGATGGGTGCTAGTGGTAATGTGAGCACTCCAAGTTTCTGTAATGGACTGTACAGTAAATCAGGCTGCTTAGTATGTATGGCCTCGGTGTAGTCAACACCAATAGCACCTTTACCAATGACCAACCTCTTCTTAGTTCCCTTGGGAGAGTGATACCAACCCAGAAGATTGCTGGGTCAGAAGTGGGCAAGACTCTTAGGAAGATGTAGTGATGCTACTTTGCTTGAATGATGTGCTATACTACTGGTATATCCAAGGGGGAAAATAACCTACATCAGCGATGAACAAGACATCTCAAAAATCATCACCACCACCAACAGCAACAGCCACTTCCTACATCAGACTCTTCTAGTGTTTACCCTAGGCTCAGTACAAGTAATGCTAAATAACTTTGCTGCAAATTCAATTCCATTTACCAAGCATTTACTTAGAGCCTATTAAATGTCAACTATTAAGCCTTGGTTTCTTGAGGGGCATCTGAAAATAACATAGTCCCTACCACTGAGAAATTTACAACCCAGAAACAAGATATAATTAAGCAAACACAAGGCAGTATATAATCTAGTGTTTGACAGTGTATTATTCATATGCTTCATTAGTGTATTTGGCAATTAAGTGGATTTGCCTTTATTTCTTCCCCTTGATCTTTCATATTTGATCCAGATGCCCTATCAGAAATGTACAAGAAAGAAAGAAGCAAAGAGTCAGCAGAAAGCAAAGATTACCAGCAATTACCTATGAGTTCTTGCAGTCTTTCCCTTATTAGGGGTTGAGGAAAATGACATTCTTTGCCTGAAATATTAACAACTAACAGCATTTCCACTCACTTTTAGATATTTTCTGAAGACCGTAAGCATACAGCAAACATGATTTTGATGGCCAGAAACAGCTACATCTGGTGGTTCTACTGCAGTTGTCGCCTCTGTTCTGTGCCCAATCCTCCTCAACGACATTGCACACTTAATGGGCTACATGATCACAATGTATAATGGGCTTCTGTCTGGAG
This sequence comes from Octomys mimax, assembly GCA_002564305.1. Taxonomy (NCBI): domain Eukaryota; kingdom Metazoa; phylum Chordata; class Mammalia; order Rodentia; family Octodontidae; genus Octomys; species Octomys mimax. The sequence goes on along the minus strand of NDGM011233556.1, from coordinate 10,270 downwards.
GGAGCAGTTTCCAATGATTTGTGGCTCTCTTGGCTCAGGTCACAAGTCATCAAAAGGAACCGCTTAAAGAGGTAAAAGCCAATTAAAAATGGTAATTTTCAGGGACATTATAATTGGCAAGTTCCAGAAAGCTCGTTACAAAATAGAAAGGTTCACTTACACGTGAAAATCTACCATCAGTAGTTAACACACTGACTTAAATCTTGTCTCTTTTGTGAAAATTAAAAATAGCCAGAAGATTATCTCATTGACCCTTTTCAATAATTTATTCCTTGTCACAGATGTAGTTATCACATTCGCTCCTGAAAGCAGGCTTGACTGTGGGTGACTGTAGGCAGCAAGAGGCAGCAGACTTCATAAACAGTGAACAGGGCACACAGAGGCACAGAAAAGAGCCAACTCCTGGAGGTGGGCAAATTGGCAATGTCCTCGAGGGCTGGATCTGACTTTGAACTTACTTATACTAATGGGATTGACTGAGCTAAGTCATGTGTGTGTCTTCATTACAATTTTTTTCAAATGCCATGGAAAGACGAGAAGTGAGAAAGGAAACATGAAAATACTTAATAATTGAGCACCTCCAAAAGTCTGTACTATCAAGAGTATTACACTGTAATTATTTACAAGAAAGGCAATGGAAATGGGCAAGAGCTTTCCCAAGTCCATACCATAAGTCAGTTGCTTCCAGAGTTTGCTTTCTCACAAAGTAGACACCATTTTCCCTGTTTCACAGATGACAAATGTGAGGGTCAGCCAGACTAGGAAGTATGCCTGAAGTTTCACAGCAAGTCAATGAGAGAATGCACATTCCCAGCCAGGTTCACCTGGCTGCAAAGCACTTGCTCTCTCTAATATACAGCATGCTGCCTCAATGCTTTAGCAAATTTGTATTATAAAAAATGCTGCAAATAAAATTATGTGATTTAAAGGATGGGCATTTAAAAATCTTTGAGTTGTGGTTGTCTGTGGTTGAGATGACAAAATGATGGTTCTCCTACATGTACACACACGTGCATGTGCACACACATACATACACATGCATACATGCACACATGATAATATTGTTATGGGTGAGTCACTGAACTTATTTAAAGGAAGCATTTTTTTGGGGGGGCATGATAGATGACAACAAACTACCTACTTCTTTGGTGTTGAAGGGTAAAAGCACCATTTGAAATTAAAATATGACTCCAGTAACACATATATGAAAGTAAATTACTTGGTTATTGTGAAAAGAAAAAGAGAAAGAAACAAGGAAGGAAAGGGAGAAAAACGCATAAAACAGCAGGAATAAACTGCAATGATACTAAGGGAACAAGGGGAAAACTGTCTTTGAGCCTAAGGCGTATGCAGATGCTGCACAGATAGCTATTTAGAAATGTCTGTAAACAATAGATGTTTGTAGACTGGACAGTTGACTTACCATTCCCACAGAAAATATGGACACCATGGTTAACAGTGGTAGTGAACTGTGGCATAGATTGTGTAGTGGGCTCTTTGTTATCATTGAAAGCCCTGAAAGGTTTGCCATCACTGGCTTATAAATCACTCAATTCTGACAAGCATCTTCCTGTGTCCTCTGATATTTAGTTATATTAAACACATTAGAGGCTTTTCTTCTTATGTCTATTTCTGCCATCTGAAAATGAGCTCAAATAGCAATCACATTGTCATTTTGCTCTGTGAATAGATTTCTTAATGAAATTGCTGCTTTAGTAAAGAAAAATATTCATTTTCTATAAGAATTCTATTTAAAATTATATAAATCATAAAGATTCTCTCAAAAGACAAATATTTTACATACTGAGGTGATTTTAGCCTTTTGTCTCAGGTCTTTGTTTTGGTTTGCTTTCTTAAAAACCATTACAGATGGGGGGGGGTTGTCACGGAGACTAACTATCTCTTTTATCTGTATGATAAATTCAACTTTAGCAATGAGAGTTAAGAATAAAAGTAAATAATGAAATAACTGAATTAGTAATATGCAGGTTAATAACTATGATTAAAAATAAGTTGCTTTTATGCCAAGAGCAGTATCTTCACCTCAAAACTAAATAATTACAGTATACTAGGTTACCTATGAAATGAGGAGTTTTTAAAAACAATGCTTCCTCCCATTATAAATCTGATGAGTCCTGGTGACCTCTGGTTCAAGTTAGTGTGACAAACTCTGCATAATGCATGACTGCCCCTTCTCCCAATCATTTCCTGCCTTTCTTCTAATCTGTATTCTAGGAGATGGAGCAGAGCATATTAGCAAGAGGTGGGGGTGAGGAGATGGCAATGCCAGACACTGGTCTGGGCTATCAATAACCTTGGAGGTCTCTGAAAAAGAGCAGAAGGCAAATAATTTATCATAGTGTAGAAAAGGTAGGTAAGAAGCAGTTCTTCAGCGTTATCTTTATGATGTGAGATATGTAGAAGTAACACATGAGCACCATTTTATTTGTTTGTTTGTTTTGGTCATAACTTTAGGCAGATGTGAGAACCAAAAAAGTAACTTACAAGCATCATGCGCTTGGTGAAACTGGCATGAAGATATCCACAGTCTAAACATGAGTTTTAAGAAAAAACTAGACATTTTAAGTCTTAAGGAAGAAAGGAATAAATTTGTTTGAATGAAATAATTAGTCATGGTTCCCACAAGCACTTTCTGGCATGAAATTAGTTGTGAGTGCTTTATACTTTCAAAGTTTCAAGTTACCTTTGGTTAAACTTTTATGGTGTGATCCCTTTAAAATACATTCATGCTTTGGTATTAATGCTCTAGTGCTAATAATTAATGGTGGTGGTGTTCCTGGCATTGTGCATGCATTTCAGAATTAAAATTAGCTGGGTACTAAGACAAGGGACCACACAGCACCTTATGGTTCATGTTTCCAGTGCCTTAGGAATGGTGAGTGCATCAGCCTGTGTGAATTTTATAACACTTTCCATAATGACTGAGATGCATTTACAATGACTTTCTGTTCACACACACACACACACACATACACACAAAATTGTTCTGTGACACTATGTGTAAGTGCACAGAGAACACCTGAAGTCCAAGTAAACAGAAAACACTGCCTAGAATCAAAGTCATTTTCCCCTGATTTACAGAAGCATACATAAGTCTGCTTGTCTTTTGGACAAGCTCAATCAAAAATTACTTGAACTTCAAAATAAGTATCAATGGAAACACTCATATGTTTATGGTAATGCAGAAAGTATAACAAGGTAGGGCTGGCTAGATAGCTCAGCAGACTAAAGCACCTGCTTAGGCAGAGTGCAGCGACTGGGGTTCCATCCCTGGAGTGTTGTGCCAGCCCTGCCCCTGGGTCATGCTATGACAGCGACTAAGAGTGGGCGTGGTGGTCCACACCTGTAATCCCAGCACTTGGGAGGCTGAAAACAAAAGAATCACTATAAGTCTGATCTACAGAGTGAGACCCTGCAGACCTTGAACTAAATACATTAAAAAAAAAAAAAAGAAAGAAAGAAAGAAAGAGAGAAAGAAAGTATAACAAGGTAGATTCATTAAAAAGTTACAAGGAAAAAACATCCCATGTATGTTGGTGTTTATATGCCTGAGAGTGATTATGTGGCATTTGTGAGACATTACATGTGGAATCAAGGTCCAGTGAAGCCTCATGGAAGCAGAGAGAAACTGTTGGGTTTGTTAGCATCCATCTGTTCACCTCTCTGCCATGGGGACCACCTCTCTACCATGGGGACCACCTCAATTTGCCGATGGAGATGTGAATCCATAGCCTCTGGAGCACGGCCTGGTACTACCTCCCTGAGCTGATAAAATGGCTGAGTTTCAAAGGCCTTTCCTTCCTTCACGATGGATGTCCTTAATTTTAAAGAAGCATAGGCTAGTACCTTATCTGTTGCTTGAAGAAGGAAATTAAATTATGTATGGCTCCTTATAAGGGAAAAGTAGTTTTTAATTTCGGTGTAAACCCCAGAGGTAACATATATAAGAATAGGAATTCAGGCACCAGGAAATGCTTGTGCTCCTCATTTTATTGGTTCTTCAGATTGACTGTGACACAGGAGGAGAATGTATCAGCTGTGCATGTTATTCTGAATATAACAGATGAAACTGGGGAAAGTGAAATCAACAAAAGTGACAGTCCTTGTATAACACACATGTATTATTTTATGTGACCTTCACTGACTAGTAAGGAAAAGTAATCTAGGGAGGAACTCCATGTTCAAGATAAAAAAAGAGGACATTAAAGATTTTTTTTTACATAAAAAAATCTCAGTAAGAGGATTATAGCTCTTTCTTTAAGCTATTATATTTCAAAATGAAGGCAATCTGCCAGCCAAGGTGGACCTACTTTGAGACTGTTCAGTTAGTCTAAAGGCAGAACCAGGACATAAAGTCTGCCTTTTTCTGGGCAAAACCAGTGTTCTTCATGAATTCTTAGAACTGCATCAGTGTTTTCATGGTCAGAAGCCTGTTTATGTAGGGTTGTCTGCTCTTTAGTTTGTCTGCTGTTCTTGGCAATGAATGTACTTTTCTTTTTTAAATCAATAGAATGAATTAAGCAATGATGAGATCAAAACCATTGGAAGAAACAGCTAAAAGCAGTTTAAAATAAACGGGCAAGCTGAATATTAAATTATTGATTTTACTCTTAAAAGCATTTTTTCCCCACCTTTCGATGCAATGAAATCATAGTATCTTAAGCACTTAGAATGACAGTTTGTAACTAGGCGTCACATTTTATATACGACTTTGTATTGCTGTTGCTCCTCCTGCTTATGTGACTAATTGAGCCTTGCTGCAATTATATTTCAAATAGAAGCTGTAGTTTACTCATTTCTCAACAGTAGCTATGATCACTTTCCTTGTTTCCCATGCATTATTTCATGATTAATTACTGTGACAGTGCGGACTGCATTTTGCATTGTGCTATACACAAACATTAATCTTTGGTCATTTTTCAAAAGCGTAATTCGTTAAAACACATATTTTGAATTTGGGGGACATATAAGAAGATGTAACCACATAAGAATATGGTTCTGTTATGCCAAAGCATAATTAATGAAATATAAAATGTGTTTTATGAAGTTATGGTTTTAATTTGCTATCGCAAGAAATATACTCTAGCAATTTTGTACAAGGAAACTTCCCAGGAGAATTTAAATCCCCTTATCCTCCCCTCCTCGAGGTACCGACAGGATTATGATTAATTTACACGAAATCTCTCCTAACTGGAAAAGTTTCCCAAACCAAATGTGAGCTACTGATAAGTATGATAGTCCTAAGTCTAGATTGTGCAAACTTTGTCTGATTTGTGAGTTCCTAGCCTGCCTTGCTTGGGTTTCTCTTTTATTTTTGATTGTTATCACACAGCACGAGAAAAAGTGTGTCAGGAGCAGGCCCAGCCAGAAGCAGCACAAAAAAGATTAGGGCCACACGTGTCCCCAATGACCCCTGAAGCTGATGACCTGCATTTGCTGTGTGCAGTTCACACGAGAAAAAACGAATCTGTGTTGCCGCCTGTGCTTAACCTGCATTTCAAGAGGCAATTAGAGAGATAAAGTAAACAAGGGTAAATAAGTGTGACAGACATAGCCCACTCTACATTCACAGGAGATGCCAGCAAAACTGCACGTGTTCATGGAAGGGTGCACATGCTCTTCTTTCGCTTAATTCCTCAACCTTTATAAACAAGTGTACTAGGGGGAGGTTAGTACAAGTAAAGACAGCATTAATGGCTTGCATATTAATATTTATGTTTTACTATATAAAGACCTTGCATACATTATGATTGTTTTGCAAGCTGAATGAATAACTAATGTTACATTATGTATGGGTACATATTAAGCAGACATGTCTACACTTTCTTAGTTCGGGATATGATTAATGCAGCCTATCAGAAGCCAGATGGTGCAGAACCAGAACCATCAATCAAAATGAAAAGACCACTGCGTGCTATCCACAATGAGGTTCTCACAAATGGAGATTCTGCTCACAGACTCTCACTGGTAATAGGCAGAAAAAGCCAAGAACATAGCTGCACTGTCCCAGTGGGATAAAAAGTCATAGCTTTGGCCTGGCTCGATAAAAAATCTGGTGCAGGAATATTCATCTTGAAGACCTGAGCACCAGTCAGGAAAGCCTGAACAAACCTGGCCGTAAGCATTTTTTTTGTTTTTAACAAGAGAGAAGCTTTTAAATTATTTTAATAATGTTTGCACTGATGACAGTATCTGTCAAACAGTACCCATTTCCCATTTGATTTAGGATGGGACAGTGCCACATAGTAACAAAGCAGCTGCCACTGTCTGCCTGACACGTGAATTGGCATCTTGTTGCTTTTGCACAGGCTTTATTATAAATAACCCCAAATGCTTCTGTGTTACTTTCCAGTCATTCTCCAAGGATTCATGGGAAACAATTTTATTCTCTTTTATGTTTAATACTAATGACTATTTCTGGGGCAGTTTTAGGGAGAAAGGTAGCCAAAAGATGTTTCCTGTTCCTTTAATAGCTTTACATAAAAATAACCATAGAAATACAAGGTGCTTTGTCTTCATAAATGGATCATGTGTGCTTAGAAATGTTAAATCCCTATACACCCTAAGACCTCACAAAACATTAAAACAAATTTATAGGTTCCACCTTTTAATAGCCACTGAAATATCATCTCAGAAACTTAGCTTTGTGGAGTCTGGGGTGGTGGTGGTGGTAGACAGATGTGCAAGCAAGGAGAAAATTGCATGACACAAAAATAAATAATACATTAAACATCAAGTTTAAAGGACAATGAAAGTGAAACAATTCAGAAAAACCTAAATGTGCTATCTGAAGATACTCTGCTTTAAGATGAAAATGACATCATGACCTTCATAACTTGGCATGTAGGCTAGTTTGGAGGTGTTTCACTTTGATAACAATAACAAATAAAAGCACTATGCATATTAATGCTAAAATGATCTTATGTCAATTACTTACACTTCAGGGATTTTTAAAAATTTTGTACTTTCTTGCAGTGTCTATATATATATAAACTGGACTGACTTCCTAATGTAAAATTTTGTTCCTATCTTCCGTAATAGTATTAACATATCTCACTCTAGTAAAAATTCTACATAAATGTTCATAAGTTGGGTACTGTTCTGCTATACTTGTATGTGGTGATATACTTATATATAGTACTTGAATTTCTTAATGGTGAATATTTATGCCTTTTCTTTGTCACTTATTAAGAGTAAAGGAGTGAATACTTTTGTGAGAAATGTTATTTCTCTGTTTAAGAATATTACCTTAGAATAGATTTTTTTCCAAAGCTTAATTGCTGGGCTAACCAATAAGAATTTTAACACTCGAAAATCTATATTCTTATTCAATACTCTTTGGTTTCAGCTAAAAACTCTTTAGTATTTTTATAGGTAAGAATAACGTCTTATTATAATTTAAATATATTTGTTTATTTATTTGGTACAGGGTCTTGCTATGCAGTTCAGACTTATAGCAATCCTCCTATCTTAGCATCCCTAATGCTGGGATTAAAGGCATGCGCCACCATGCCCAGTTTTGGTGGCCGGCACAGCATGCCCTGAATGGCACAGCATGCAGTACCAGGAATCGAACTCAGGTCCTTCTGCTCGCCAGGCAGGTGCTTATACCACTGAGCCATCTCCCCAATCCATAAATGTAGTAATTAACAGCTAGGTTAATTTTTTCTATGGTTAAACAGCTATATTTCCTTTTTAAAGCCCTATTGATATTTTAGCATATGACATTTTTATCTATTCATTAAATGAATCACAAAGTACCTTATTTTGAAATCTTAAATTTTACTAATACTATATTACTTTAAACATATTCAAAAATAAACTTTTCCCCCTTTATTCAGACAGGTCTCCCCTGCAACTACTTCAAATCAGTGAAAATTTAACAAAGTAAATGCCCTGAACTAGTCAATATTTTCTAGGAGTTGTATCTAATGTTCTGCTTTTGTTTCAGGATTAAGCATGTTTAATGAGAGTGGTGGCTCCTCTCACATGTAATACATGTTTTGCTATTATCAAAACCTGTATAATAGGTAATTAGTATAATACCATTTTCATCTCATTTTATGTCATTTCTGGTGATTTTTCTGATAGATGTATAATAATATAGACCATACAAATAAGGAAGATGAATTACAGAATGTGAGGATAGTAGCAGTAACTGAAACATTCAGTACAAGACCATTCAAATTCTCCCTCCCCTCTTTCTCCCTCCCCTTTTTTTCTTTCCCTCTCCCTCCTTCCCTGCCTAGATCAATTTCAGAATTAGAGACAATTCAGGTTCTTTTGTTTTATTTATTTATGTATTTATGTATTTATTTATTGCGCGCGCGCGTGTGTGTGTGTGTGAGTGTCTGTGTGTGTGTGGCCACATCAGCCCACCAGGGGGCGGGTCTGGCTGGCATGTGGTGCTGGGGG
>NDGM011233546.1:805-11724 GCA_002564305.1 Octomys mimax | reverse complement strand
TCCATACTGATTTCCATAATGGTTGCACCAGTCTACATTCCCACCAGCAGTGGAGAAGGGTTAGGAACCCAATTTATGCTAAAAATGCAGTATTTGATCATTTTATTTCTGGACTTTTTGAATTTTAGTTTAAGTGAATTTCCAACTGAAGAGATGAGTGGTGCAACTTGTCAGAAGGAAGAGCTTGTGAGCTGCTAGTCTACAGAGAGGCCTGTTTCAAATGAGGTAGCATCCATATAATGAAGCTGCAATGGGTGGAATATTTCTTTTAATAATACGAACACCATAATTACATTTCTCAAGGGATAATTACAACATTCTAGTTGTGTCCATATTTCTTGGGATTGGCTGCACATAGTGATCAGCTTACCCAGCACCTGATACGTGCCCTCATTCCAGTGACAGAACGTTCTGAAAGAACTAATGTACAACACCAAATCTCATCAGGCCCAGGCATTGGGTCAGACATTTGTGCCCTTTGAGGCCTCATGAGTGCTGGGCTTGGTGACCAAATTCTGGCCTCCTTTTATCATCTGTTTTGTGTTTCTCCTCTGACATCCTTTTCACAAGGCATCCTGAAACTCATGAAAACTAGAAATAAATTCCTTTACTCTCTTAATCTCCATCTAACTTTCTATGAAAGTCCCTTTTCTTTCTATGAAATATGATTCTGAAGTGCTTCCAGTCTATAAAAAGGTATAATACAACCAGCTTTATTGCTCTCCCCAGAGATATAGAGACTCCTAAACATCAACTCCTTGCCTCCAACTCATACTCCTCATCACTGTGATCACAATCAATTTTATCCTTGTCCTGCTCCTGTCCTTTTTCATCCAAAACTTCACAACTTTTCTCTTACTACTGTTAGAAAATTTTGTGTTATATTTCCATAAAAAATAAAGTACTTATAACCATCAGATGCCCTTCCCAAATTTCTGCTTACCAGAAGAAACTTTCTTCATCTAAAGTCAAAATCTTCCCAAGGAAACTCATATTTGATCTCTGAGTGAGGTAGCTCTTCCTGCTTCAACATGACATGTGGTATCAATGAGCAAACCTGCTGTTCTTTTCAATGTCTAATGGGCCACAGCATCTCTAGTCATTATAGGCATTTCTTCTCACCACTTGCTCAATAATGTTTTTTCTCTTGCCACAGACAAGGATCCCTAAGCAGCACTTTGTTTCTCATTGTTCTCTTCTAGAGACCTCTACCTGTGACAAAAGTAGGTCAATAATTTATCAAGGTGACCTGAAAGAAATGGACACTATTGGATTTTGTAGGGAAACAAGGACATATTGAAATGGAAACATGACAGAGTAAGTTTGTAAAGAACATTTTCAATGAAGGATTGATAGCGTAGAAGCAACAATACTCACTGATCACACAAGAAGTATAGCTATGAATTAATCAAAGCAGTTGAAAACACTCAGTAAAGGACAGGTTTATTAACTGAAAATGGACATCTTCAAAATAATGAAGGAATTGAAAAACAGGAGGAACCAAGGATGCAGCTAAAAGAAGAAAAGATACTGAGAAATAAAGAGAAGCTATACAGTCATGAGTAGCAGAACCAAGATGTGAACTCAAGTAGTCTGGCTCCTGAGTCTGTGTTCAGAATCATAGGAAATAAAACCTAAATAGGGTAAGGGTATTCATGAAAGTTTTCAATCACAGAAAAATTATAAACTTTGGCAATTTCACTGAATTGATATAAATTGAGAAGCAAAGGAAAACTTTCTGATAAATTGCAAAGGAAATAATTAACTTTATGGTTGTTTTATTGATTAACCAAATGTATGCTACCAAAATATTAACAGCCACAGGCATTGCTTAGGGCTGAGAGATTCTTATTTGCTTTCTTCAGGAAAGGTAACTTGTACTTATTCCTAAAGGGAATAAAATAAATCATAACAGTTAGATTCCTGTCAAAATGATATAAATATTTTCCCAATTTACCAAATCTTACACAAGGCTTATTGTAGCATGCACAGCTGCTAAATAATTATTCATGGCATGAGTAATGGGTGCAGATGTAGCCACTGATTAATGAGATATGGTTGTGTTTATGGTGATTTCTATGTAGAAACTACACAATTATTGATATTGTCAGTACAAGGGTAAAGTTTTGTGATAATGAGACACAGAGCTCCTACAAATAGGGCTGATGGCCTGTCGCTGCTTTCTACCTCATCCCTGTGCAGCTGTTAGATCTTTCCTGTACAAAACTACCTCTCATCCCCTACATTCCCCTATATTCCCTGACATACCCTGTAATGCATATGGTGTGTATACTTTGAGATATTTTCTTTGTTCCTCAGCTTAGTAGCATTTCAATTAACTTGTGGTCTCTGGTTGTGTGAAATAGCAAATAAAGCCAACGGCAGTATCTGAAGTTCATATATATATATATATATATATATATATATATATATATATATATGATTATCTTATTCTCCCAATTTGGTGGCTCTGACTAATTTATTAAGAAATATTATTGGATTTGGGGACTTTTAGGAAATTAACTTCAAGAAAAGACTGAAGAAGTGAACAAATCAGACCAAGGGGTCAGTAAAGTGTGTTTGAGATCATTTTCTGTGGCTTTAAGTATATTTTAATTTAAATTTGTTTAGACTTTAACTAAAATTTTGAAATCATTGTTTAAATTATCATTTTTTCAGTATGGGGGATTGAACTCAGGGACATCTCTCAGAAATGAAACTCAATTCCTTTCATTATTTATTATTTATTTATTCATACTTTGAAACAGCTTCTCTGTAAATCACTATGTTGCCCAGATTAGGCTTAAATTTATGATTCTTCTGCCTTAGCTTCCAAGAATATTAGACTTACAGGCATAGCCATACCTTTTGATCAACTTAGATTTTTTTGTGTTTAGGTTTCTTATTTGTAAAATGAAGAAAGGGTTTGTACATACACATCATGGTACCTTGAATGCAATAGGTATTTTTGTATGTGAAAAATCTATTTCCTTTTTAAAAAATGCATTTGGTTGTTGCAGGTTCTCACTACACAGCTTGAATTCATGCTGATCCTCCTGCTTTCAGGCTCCACAGAACTGGGATTATAGGCATGCACCACCACACTGGGATGGCCAGCTCAGCCTGAGCTGGAGGTGTGGCATGTGTTGCATGGAATCTGCACCTGCGATCCTTATGCCTGCCTACTAACCTTGCCTAAGCAGGTGCTTTAGACCACTGAGCTACCTTGCTAGCCCATGAAATCCACTTCAGTTTACTCAGATTTCAAAACGGTCTATGCCTCTCAAACAGTAGGTAGCAGAATTTGTTCTTTGTTGACTCTTCCATCATGATGTACAAGCTTTAATTGTGTCTACACCAAAGAGGTACTTGATATATGTTTGCTTAATGAATAAATGTGGTTATTTTGCTTTCCTTGTGCTTGCTGTTTCATATATCTAAGGGTCAGGATATTAATCATTTGTTATACTTCTAATAAAAGAGAGGGAAATGGTCTCTGTTTCTCTGATACTGATATTAATATTTCCTGTAATTCAAGTGTCTTAAAATTAAATTATACACTTATAAATCTTATTGCATGCATTCTCTAGCGGTTTAATAGTATTAAGAGTGACAGTTCAGACACTTTACAGAAATCATGGATCACACATTATATGTTTCTTACTGAGTTAACTGGCAGTAGAGATGCAGAGCCCTGTACCTTACATTCTGGGGAAGGAAACTTTACGATCACACAAAACAATTTGTGACAAGAAGGAACAAATATGCTTGGTGCCAATGTCAGACTTGAGGCTGCAGAATTGCTTCTCTATTATTAACTACGTGCCCTTGAGGAAGTCTGTTAATCTCTGGCACCTCCTTTCCTCATCTCTGCAGTGAGAATAACAATCTTCCTCCAATTTGCAGCAGATTTAAAGTTACAGTAGACTTTGAAGTTGAAATGAGGCAGCACAGGTGATGACACCTTGAAGACTACCAAACATTGCAGAGACATATACCACTTTATAGAAATACTGTTCCCTTTTAGAGTAGGGGAAAAACAGAATAAATTGGAACCACCAGAGCAATAAAACTTGGAAAAGAAAAGCAGGGCCTAGGCTGGGAAACATGTCTTAACAGAGGTTGCATAGCTGGAGATCTGGGAGTGAGGGAATTATCACAATGTGTTCAGGAAGGGACAGGATTCCGGAGAACAGCCTGGGAAGAAAATGGGCTGAAATGCTTTGTACATAGGGCTTACAGTAAACATAATCTAACTCTGTTTCACACATAAAAAAGACAGCAAGCTCCTGAAGGCATTATTTGAGAATTGTGAAGTAAATTTTCAATAGCACTTGAGAAAATAGTCAATCTGATCCCAACTATGTTTTGAAGAGACATGGGGTAAAACATGATATATGTTGCCTGTAATTAGTGAACAGAATATAGAAATAAATTCTACCTTTGTGTTGATGGTGTGAAAGCCTACAGCAAAGGCAACAGCTGCTTTCATCAGTGGGGATCCCTCAGCACAGTGAGCTCTTCCAACTCCATGCATTCATCCTTTAATTCTAACCTGGTCCTAAGAGCCTCTCCTACTGCCACTGATTAACCATCACTTGGCAATAGTCACCTGATTCTGCTGCCTGTTGGCCACCTTCCTGTGTTATTTACATCCTATACCAAGGGCTCAATTTGCCAGCATATGCCCTCCTCGAAATAATCCATGGATTTGATGTCCTTGCACCAAATGACAATTCGCATAGATTTGGCTGACTTTACTTTCCATTTAAAGACTAAGAGTTTATGAAAAGAGAAGACAGATAATTGTCATCACTAGATAAAAATTAAGTACCTCTACCCTAAGCCAACAAATTCCTCAGCAATATAGAAAGGTGCTAAGCAAAACTGGCTAGGTAATAATGCAAGTCACTGCATTTGAGCATTTAAAACTTCGATGACTTAATGAAACAATTCAAATTTCATCTAGTACTACAAATGCTACTTTTTATGTACAAACATATGCACCATTTTTCAACTTTATTTTTTCTGAAAGAGCAGACTTTTTCTGACAATGAAATGTGCACAAGAAAGAAACACTTTCTTCAAGAAAACCTTTCATAATTTCTGTGAGCTAATTGTAAAAGCAATAGGGCCTACTGATATCAACTAAAAACTCTGAAACTAGGATTCATAGTTATGAATTTTGGAGCAGTCAAAATTTATGTGAACTTATCAAATTATATAACTTTTAAAATTATTCTTTATTCATCTGCAAAATGGACATATATAACAGTTCTTTGGGAAACTCACTACAATATGAAAGCTCTTGAAAGAGTAACTAGGCTAATCAAGAATTGTGAATAGAATATTAATCAAATGCCATTCTTTATAAGTTTAAACAGAATTTTGTTTTTCTTAATGCTTTGAATATTGTGAAGAAGTATAATTTTTAAAAATAGTAGTAATGTCATTCAAAATCACCCTTAATAATTGTTTCTAAAAAAATACTTTGGAGAGACAGGATTCTTCAGTATCTTCCTTTGTAAACCAGTGTGTAAAATGTCACTTTCTTACAACCTTTGTTAGAACTTTTTAGGATATTTGTTATTGTTATATTGCTGTGGAGGCACATGTTTCCACAAGTATTATAAATTCTTAAATGGCTTTCTTTTGCCATTGAAAGTGTCACACTTCCTCATTTTATTTGTATTCATTTTCCTTTTAATTCTATATTGTTTAGATTCCATTTTTACAAGGTTTATTGGAATGTTTTATTTGTGTGGATATCATATAAGTCAGATATTGAGGTGTATATAGACACTTTTCCAAAGCCTCATATGCCCATGGGTAAAGCTTTTGGGAGGTGATTTGGTTTAGGAGGGGTGAATATGGATTAAGGGTGGTGACAGTAACTAAATCAGTTCACTGATTGGCTTATCATAGTCCACTGAGTGTGTGTGGGCCCCCAAACAATAGGCTTCTACTGTGATTGGAGTAAGAGAGAAAAAGTAGCCTGTGACATTCTGCCTTCTGCCTGCTGTGCCATGGGCTATTTCTCCTCTGTGATGCCCTCTACCACACACCCCATTGTGGAGCCAGGCAGCTATGGACTGAGCCTCTACAAACTGTGAGCTGAAATAAATCTCTTTATGTTTAATTAATGAGTTTCAATTACTTTGTCCTAGCAATGAGAAAGTGAATAAGACAGCTAAGCACAATTATAAATTAATGGTTTTTAAATTTTTCACCCAAAATACTGCTAAAAGAATTTGTGCATTTTTGGAGCTGGGATGTTAGTTTGTATAGCTTTATTAAAACCTCATAGGGCCATTTATACAGCTCAGCAGCATAAGTGCCTGCCTGGCATGGGCAAGGTCCCGAACTGGATTCCTGGTACCACACAAAAAGAAAAACCACATGATTTTTCAATTTTCCTATTTTAATTTTTTAAAAATGCATATGAAATATAATAACTTGTTATGCTTTGTTGCATAAATAAATATTAATTACCTATATATATGATTGATATTTACTTATTTATTATTTTATTTTATTTTTTTAGGGAAGGGTCTACAGGGTATTCAGAGTCTCACTATTAGATCGTATTCCTGGTGATCCACCTATTTACAGCCTTCTAAGAGCTACTCTCTCTCTCTCTCTCTCTCTCTCTCTCTATATATATATATATATATATATATATATCATACATAGTAGTCATATACACAATCACATACATTTATATCACATGTATTTATTAGTTGTGTATTAGTTTTCAGCTTGCACATTTCAGTGGCTATGATGACTGTCAGTTATTTGGGGAAGTAGTAAATAATCCTAATTTCCTCGTTTTCTTATCATATACTGGACTGTTGTTTTCTCTGCACTATTCAAACTCATTCACCTCCATTCTCTCCTGTACTATTAAATGAAATAAATTTAAGATGTAGTATACATGTACAGCAAGAAATATAAATTTGTTTATTTTCTCAACAAATAAACAGATAAATAAGGAAATTATCCGATGATTAGCTCTCAGGACAATTTTTTCAGCTGTGATGTCTAATACAGGAAAGATAAACTAAAGCAATTCACATTCAATGAACATAGTGATTATAGTCTTGTAAACTTCTCTAATAAACTTCTGGGAAATTTTTAAATGCAATGGTGACTCCTGATTGGTAGCATATCTGAGACTTTGAAATAACAAAAATAATGAGAAATATTTCCTTTAGAGAAGTACTGATCCATAGTATTTTAAAATTATTATTTCAGTAGTACATGTTTGCCATATATAATGTTTACATTTCTTGCACAGCTTTGCTACATATAGAGAACATATTTTGCATACTTTTTGTCATCTCCTTTTCCTCCCCTACTTTCCCACTTTCTCCATCTCTTGATCCTCTTTTTTTTTTTTTCCAGAACCGGGGATTGAACTCAGATCCTTGCACTTGCCAGGAAAGTGCTTATTCTATTGAATAATTTCCTCAGCCCCTCTTGATTCTCTTTACATTTGAGAAAGATCTACCTGCCTACTTCCAGTTACACATTATTTTGTTTCTCATCACAATCTTTCTGCCTCGGCTTCCTGAGTGCTGCGATTGCAAGTTTGAACACCATGCCTGGCTTACATTAGATTTGTGACTTACGAAACAAATTTGCCTGGTTACAGTGTACATTTCCATTCCATTTTAAGAATTTTATTTCATACAGAAATTCATTAGATGTGAGTAATACCATTGGTATCACTACTTTTCTTGCCCGTAAGTTAAATTATTTTCTTTTTATTCCAGTTTTCATCATTTCCTAAATGGATTTGCATTGTTCAACAATGATTTTTTCTTTAAAAATATATTTCTTTATATTGATGCGACATTAATTTTTTAAAGAAAATGAGATCTGAAGTCTAAAGAAAAATTTATTTAAGTAAAATTAAGATGGTCTAACATGACCGAGTTTATTTTTAACTGGAATATTGTTCATCACAGTATGTCACTATGGAGAAGGCAAAATGATGTTTGGAGAAATTTCAGCTCTGACTGTGAATCTTGTACTTAATTTAATAATTTCACAATTAATGTCCTGAGTTCTGGTGGACATCTCTCAGAGCCTGGCATGCTTTAGGGCATCTAATGTGAAAAGTTGAATGCATTCAGGAGCTTTAAAACCACAAATTAAATTCATTAAAAAGCAAAATTTTTATTCTAAATTGTAGTTAAGGTCCCTGAGAGGCAAAGGAAGCAGAAAGTGTCTTTAATAAAGATGAAGCGGTAAGAAAATTAGAAATTTTTATATGGCCTACTGTTTTGATGAAAACGTCACAAAATATTAGAATATGGCTTTTACATTGTTGTTTTGTTTAATTTTTGGTGACTTTCTGCTTGTTTTACAATGTTTAAAATATTTGGAAAAAAAATATTTGGCACTCAAAATGATAATATCACTGTTTAAAATTTCCTTTTCAGTTCTATTTCTTATGTCTTTTACAGGGATTTCTCCAGAGCACAATCATGAAGTACGTTCTATTTTTGTAATGTCAGATATATATTTATGTATTATTATGGACAGGTTCAGTGTTGTCCTTGTAAACGATTTTTAAAACAATGATTTGTTTCATGTTTCATTAGTTGAATTCTTTAAGATTTAGCAGAGGGAATGCTAACTGACAAATTATAGAAGTATTTTTTATTCTCATATGAATTTATATCATTTAACATTTATATCTTGGCAACTTTCATGCTCATAGTATCACTGTTTTTCTTTATGGGCACATAACAGATTTTAAAAATAAAAGCACAATAAGAAAAAGATTTTTTTTCATATTAAGTAGATTTTATTCTCTCATGAAAGGTTTTAGAAACTTAAAAAAATATTTACATGTTTTATTTCAATCTCTTCCCAACAGGAAATTATTGAGCAAGGAATATTACTAGTGCTATTAAAAATTGTTTTCTAGTGCTTGCCCCAATCCAGAGCAGGCTGAGATGGCAATTGAGACAGGGCGTGGTGGCACACACCTGTAATCCCAGCTCTTGGGAGGTTGTAAACAGGTGTATCACTATGAGTCTGATCTAGTAGTGAGACCCTGAGGACCCTGCTGACCATTCAGTAAAATAATAATAATAATAGTAATAGTAATAAATAAAAATTGTTTTTAACAAGAAATATATACCATGAAATAAGCAACTTAATTTCTAATGAATTAGCACACTTTTATTATTTTATGCAGTGTTCAATTTACTTAGAAAAATACAAAATAAATAATGTTTGAAAACTAATCTTTTCAATTAACTGTTCCAAAAAGTTTTGGTTTTAGTTTTCTGAAATTTCTATTAATGTAGCCAGATTTTAAATTGCCACTGTACACACAAACACAACACAAACACACACACACCCTTTAGGTGAATATTTTACATAAATGGACTTAAATATTTATGTTCATAAATTATATTAAATTATACATAAAATATATATATATATATATATATATATATCCTAAAATCACCTATTTTAAAAACTTACTAACAATTTTTTTATATTTATAGGGTGACTTTATTAGCTATTTTGGGTGTTATCTCCGTCAGAATTTTTGAATTATTTTTGCATAGAAAACTAACATATATGTGGATACTTCTGCTTATCAAATATTATAATGCTGTATTTTCATGCAGACATTTGTTTTAATCAACTGAAAATGTTACAAACACCCCATTTAGATGAAATTGCACCAGAAAAAAGTAAACCAGGATTAAGGAATGATTGATAAATTTAATGGGGTGGATTCAATAATTTATATACATCTGTCTATACATTTTGTCTGTATTCTGTGTCTTACACATTAACTTTAATATAAGTATCTACTGAACATTTCTAATTTTACTGCTATATTTATGCAGAAATCTGTGGGAATCCCTTGCTTATGAAACTTGCATTCTTCACACAAGTTTTGAAGATATGCAAAGATGGTTAATTTATGTGTTCTGCTGTTAAACCTTTAGTCTGTAGTTTTATCATATACTAGTATAGACATTACTGTGAGGTATTTTTGATATGATTAACGTTTAACATTAGTATAATTTGGTAAAGCAGATCGATTTGTAAAATACTGTATCAGTTGACAGCTGCAAAATAAAGGCAGATTTCCCAAAGAAGAAAGCATTCTGTCTCAAGAGTACAACACAGAAATCCTGAGTTTTTTTACTCTATTGGTTATTCTGCAGCATTCAAACTAAAGCCTGAAGCATCAACTCTTATCTAAGTTTTTAGGTAAACATTCTTTCCCACACATTTTAAAAAGGCACTCTTCACAGACGAGTAAACCATTTCATTTAAATAGTATTTCTGTCTCTGTCTTCTTTACTCCTGTCTCTAATGAATTCAAGGGAGATTGACAGATATATAGGTGGATGTTCTGCATTGTTTCTTGCTCTTTCTTCTCTATAGAATCAAGATTCATGTATTTACTGATACAAAAATTATAAAATCCAGCAGGAATATTCTTCCCATAAGATAACTATATTAGCACAAACCTTTCATTTCCATGAACCCAGAAAGTTAGTAGTATAACTGTCTTTAATTTGCTCTTTTTTCTCTTTTCCTTTACATTTTACCCAACCTAGTTCGTCTTTCCTTTGGAACAATTTCTTCTTATTTCATAACATTTTGGATCTAATTTACTGTTTAAGTTTCTTATTTCATTCCAGGAAGACAATATGATGTTTACATATGCAACTCTGATCTATTTCCATTCACGAGTATGGTCTCAATATCTCAAGTTTATTTTTCTTTATGGCTGAGTAGCACTCTATTGTATATAAATACAACATATTTTGTATCCATTCCTTGTTTGACCAGCATTTGAATTGTTTTCAAAATTTATTTTTTTTTAATTTTTTTTTCAGAATTTTATTGATAAACAAATAGCAATTAGACAGTTT
>NDGM011233539.1:0-15592 GCA_002564305.1 Octomys mimax | reverse complement strand
CCCTGTGCTTTGCTAATCTTGTTCTAAGTAGGTGCTTTAGACCACTGAGCCATCTCGCCAGCCACAAGATGTGCTATTTTTATACAACAGAGTATTACTCAGCTATAAAAAGATAAATTTGAGGCTTTTGTAGAAAAATGGATGCAACTAGAGACTGTATTGGTACGTGAAATAAATCAGACCCATATGTGCAAACATCACATTGGCCTGCTAGTGTGCAAACCTGAAAGAATAATTAAAATCTGAAAGGTCCAATATAAAAAAAAACAAAGAAAATGTTTACACAGTAATCAAGGTGATCTCTGTGACTTTTGACCCTATGTTCATTTTCATAGCAGCTTTATATACAAACAACCTCTAATCCCAGTCAAAGCCAGCATTGTGGCAGCCCCTAGCTGGGACAGGGTACTGGAGCTCTGGAGTTCCTTTTAAGCCTCATTTCTAGAGAATCATTATTATTTGATATTTCTGATGGTTCCCTGACTTCCACGGCTGTCTTTAGTAGACCTGGCACAGTGCTCATCTAGTGAAAATGTTTTTTCCTCTGAAAAACTTGTTGAAAACACTTGAGCACAATTGCTGATCTTTGAGGTGACCAGAGGCAGTAGGTAACAAATGGGGTTGACAGTTGACCAATTGAAAATCTTGGGAGGAAAAGTTCATGAATATGCTGTCTCTATGGACTTTGAAAAACCCCAACATACTTGTGATAATATAGATGGACATATATATTTGTAGGGCTGCGTAGAAGCTCAGTAAAGACATGAGAAAGCCCTACACAATTCATGCTGGCTGACACTGTTCAAGGAGGAAGTGAAGTAAAAGGACAGCAGAAAACTGCCTGGATGAATGTTGAAAGCGTGTGGAAGCACATGCGCCCAGAAAGAGCCTCTAGGTAAAGATCAAAGATTTATTAGTTTCAGGCATTTAAGGAAATTATCTAATCATTAATTGATCACTAAATTAACCCAGAACAAATGTCAATGACCATTCAGCCACACACAACAAAGAATACAGCGTTGACAGTGTATGTTCAGAAAAGTCACTAATCGAAGCAATATCATAAACAAACAGTGGCAATGTTTGCAAGACTTTGTGAACATACTAAAAATCACCAAATTGTACAGGCTACATTTATTTATAATGTACTATTCATCTCAGTAATAATATAGCTCCAGCAAATAAATGAACAGAAACTGATAGAATGTGATTATTTTACAATGTTTCATCATTAAGGGGCTAACAACAAAAATGTGGAAACCCAAAGCTGATCAAGATATGAATTCACCAGAAAGTACAGTGGAACATGTTGAACCATAGCATGAATTGTTAACCAGAATCATCCAGACTGGGAGATAGTCTGCAGGTAAAATAACATGAGTTCTTTAGCATGTGCATTGTAAGGAAAAAGTAGAGAGCTATAGATTAATATCAGCTTACAAAACATAGTACATTTAAAAATATTGAGCAAGATTATACTATGCTCTGTAACAATTTACTGTTAGGTATTGAAAACATAAAGAATTCAAGGAAATGCTTATTATAAAATTCAGGATAAAGGGTACATAGGAAGGGAGAGATGAGACTATACTTATGATTGGGCATTTTAAGGTGTCTCTGGGGTTACTGAACAAAGTTTTATTTTAATATGGTCGTGGTTACAAAGATATTAGTCATATTATAATTCATGAAACTATGTTTTCCGTAGCTATGTCTTAGTGCCATTATAAAATAAGAAGCCAAATAAAGAATGATTTAAAATGTTGGAAGGTATCAGGGAAACAAAAATATATTATTAGGATATTTGATTAAGAAAAATTAATAATATTGGTAAACAATAACACAGTGGTAAATAAGGCTAATAATTAGGAACTGATTTTCTGTTTCATCCTAATACTATAACGGAAAAGTTGTAAAGGAAAATCACACTGTGGTTAGAAAGGCTATGTGTTTACTGTGTTTTAAATGGAACGTGTTTCAGTGGGCATCTGTACACAAAGGAATGTTTATTGCATACCTATGAATTGTCTGAGATGTTTATTGTAGTCAGCCCCTACAGTCATTTTTCAAAAACTATAAACAATGGGATATTTATCTGTGGATGACGTGTTGGGTCAGGATTCTTGATGCCCAATTTCAGTTTTGTTGCTACTCAAGGGAGGGCCTGACACCAGTTCTTTCAGACTTGTCTCTCTGGTCACCCTCCATCTTAGCAGATGACTTCTTTGCTGAGACTGAGCCTCCTGTAGATCCTCTTCTTGGCTCAACTCATGCTGCTGCATATATTGACTCATTCTTCTAAGAGGATGAGCAGGCCTATTCTTTCTCTCTACAAATAGCCCTTTTACCTCTGTCTCACTTTCTAAATATCTATTGGACCTTTCAGCTTTGATTTATTGCTATAAAATCTTACTTTCATTGTAAACTCCTAAGCTATCCAGTCTGGATGATTCTTTTGATTTCTAATGCCAAACACCAATATAAAGAAGGTAGCAATGGGGCTAATTTTAGAAAATAATGGATTAATTTCACTTTGGATATAAACTTTTTGAAGGAATGGCAGACCAACACAAATGGACGTCTTTGGCCTCTGGTCTATCTGCTATTAGCCTGTCATCGTTGTTATATTTTATTTTAAAACATTTTATTTTTCACTTAGTATGTACAAAGTAGTATGCTGGGTGCTTGAAGAAGTATAAATATAGATTGACGAGACATAATCACTGTCTTCAAGGAACTAAGAATATCCAAATAATTTAATATAAGTATTATTCAAGGCAGTGGATAAAGGCAAAAATTGGGTGGATATGGGATGAGTGGGAACAAGCAGAATTCTAATTTGGGAATCACATGGAAATAGACCACTATAAATTTTTCAAGGGGGAAGTTTCATCCTTAAGGACTCCTGGAAGAAAAAGGAAACTGTATGTGTCACTGAAAGTCTTCTTTTCTTGTTTTTGATTTTTTTCTGTATCTTCACTGGGAGCTGGGTACAGAAACATACAAACCATGAAATCTGATCACAAAGAGTTTCCATTGTAATTGAGGAGTTAAGGCATATCTATAGAGCTTAGAAAAACATGAATTGAGTGCTATAGAACTGAAATTTATTCAAGTACACAGGCTTGGAACATATATTACAGGCACAATAAATCATCGTGTCTATGATTACTGAATTAATGAAGAATCATTATTACTGATGACTCTATCTCAGAAATATTTGCTTGACTTCATCACCAAGTCATTGCTCACATAACCTGATATTGTTAGTCAAGAAGATGAGTCCAGTAGCCCTCTTGTTCCTGGCCCAGCTACTCAGAGCTACTTTCATCGAAAGAATATGATTTCAGTTTTTTCCTCCTGAAATAAACATTAAGTTTTTTTAATCAGTGAAAATGTGGTCTGAAAGGTCTGGTAAATTTGCTAAAGTTCATAATTGGTACTGGTGACCTTGTCAGAAAATTACTTCTTTTTGAAGCCTTTATAATGTAATTGATAGGGGAGACATAATAGTTTTCAAAATTTCATGGCAAAGAAGAAAGGAAAGGTCTACTCCTCCTTTCCTTATTATTGAGCAGATGTGCCAAATAAAGGGACAACTGGGAGTTGCTTGGTCACTGACATGAAGTCCTCTGGATGCCCAGCAGTAAGAAAACACTGATATTTTTGGAAATGGTGCAAGTGGCCCTCACATGTTGGCTTGGAGCTCCAGCAAGTGGTTTCTAGGCAGTCAGGAAGCAGCCTTTCTAGAAAGCTTCTGGAGACAGATCTGCCTTTCTCCCATCTAGCACTGCACCAAGCACACTGTCACTTCTTAGTCAGCTCTGGTGGTGCGAGTGATACAGTGGTAGGGAACTCCTGAAAATTTACTACTGAACTGAGAGTAAGATTCTTGGCTTTGAGTCCTAGCCTGACACTTTACCATCTCTACGGCCCATGGAAAGTAGCATCTGCTCTTAAGACCTCAGTTATCCCACCCAAAAATTATTTTCAATATTCTTGTGTTCTCAAACTGCAACTTGTTGCATGGAGTGTTGTTCTTCACAATACAGGGACATAAAGGCTCCGATTCAAGTGAACTTCTATTTGACCAAAGAAATGAAGATAGAGAAGCAATAATTCTGTCCAAACAAATCTAATCTGCTTGTATGCAAATAATGTCATGCCTGTATGTGAACACCTAGCAGTTGGATTGTGCTAAATATATTTACATACATTTCTCTTGGACTAATAGGACGTATAACTGGTGTCATGTTTATGACTGCAAAAGCTTCTGTGACTAGCTTGTTGAATCATGTGATCCTTTATTTGAATAATGGCTATTCCCTTATTAAATAAAGACACCCTTCTGCAGAATCTTATTACAACACAAAGCACCAACCACCAGCCAGGTAGTCATTTATTCAGAAGGCCATGACATTAAGAAAGGCTCCTGAAGAAGTGTCCTCTTGTTAGCATAAAGCTTGTCCAAAGTGCTAATTAGAATAGAGGAGCCTAAATATTAACACCATTCAATGTCAGCCTCAGGGGCTACTAACTCATGTTTGGAATGTTCTTGTTGCTTTTAATCAAGAACTGAGGCTACACAGACTTTTTTAAAGTTGTTACTTCAGAAAGAACAATGTATACATTGCAGCTTAATATGACTTTCAGCTTCAAAAAGCATGGTGTGAACATTGCCTCGAAAGACCCTGAGCAGACCCTGCAAAACAATTTATTATGAGTTTACGTATCTTGAAGTTTTACCCAATTGTTGAAACTTATGGCTGCCTCTTTTCTTTTTCTTATCTCTAAGGATTGCCTGCAGAGAATAAATGGATTCCATTAATCACTCCTCCCCGCTTGCTACACACATACACAGACATACACAGATACACAGACACACAGCCACTTACACAAACACACAATTCTTTCATTCCTTCTAACTCAATCCCTACACATATTCCAGGCCTTGAGATAGAATTGCTTAAGATCTGGATGAGAGCAGAAACATTGTCTGCATTTACTTTTTCATTTAATTGATAAGGAAGCTGAGACTCAAAGAGAGGTGGTGCATAGAAAATCCAGGACTAAAACTATCTCTGGCATTGTCAGTACTGTTACTATTTCTCCACGGGAGCTCAAGACTTTAAAGTGCAAAGCTCCTTAATTCAATTCAGTATATATATTCTTCACTCTGTGCATGGAACATATTGCTAAGCTCCATAAGTGTTTCATAGACAAATGGAATATTATCTTGACCCAGTGGGAGCAAAATGAGATGTGTGTAAACATATTTAGTCCAATCAGATTGCTGAGTGTTCTCACAGAGGGATCACATTATTTGTAGGAAGCCAGTTTAGATTTGTTTGGATTGAATTATTGTTTTGAGGTGTCTCTTCCAGTTTTTATGAAAAAGTTTTCCTCATGATGCTTTGAAAACTCTGAACATTATGTATTCACATTGGCATTGTTCTTTTTCATTTCTTTAAAGAAACCACAAAATATTTCTCATTTCAAAAAATACTACATTTTTGCTTCTGAAAACGTGACAAGATATAAAATGGAGAATATGTAGTCTGGGCAAGGGTTTGAGAGAATGGAAATATGCGTATATTACTGTTGGAAATCATGCCAGTCTATGTATTCTGGAAAAAATGTAATATCTATCATGAGCTCAAAAATATGCATGCCTTGGGCCAGGGAGATAGCTAAGTGGAATAAGTGCTTGCCTGTGAAGTGCAAGGTCCTGAGTTTGATCCCTGGTACCACCAAAATATAATCCAGAGTATATTTGAAATCTAGAAATATTTTTTAAGAAAGAGAGGGAAACAGAGAGAAGTGCGAAAGATGAACATGAGAAATGTTTTTGTATTGTTAAGTAATAAAAAGCAAGAGACAAGACAATATATTATGCTAAAATCTTATTACACTTACTTTATGCCACACAGAAGTTAAATGTAGGCCTGAATTTCACTAATTGTCCATCTTGAAATCAGTAACATATCACATTAAAACATGTCCCTACAAATGCAAGCCTGTACATAGAAAATGCCATGATACTTAGTGAAAATTGAATGGCAAGATAAACTAGGGATGGGATTATATGATATATCAAACAATGAAGCCTTCCTAAATGTCCTTCAAGCCAGCCAGATAGTTCAGCTGACTAAATCGCCTGCTTAGGCAGAGCGCAGTGGCTGAGGTCGAATCCCTGGTGTGCCATGCTGGCCCTGGCCCTGGGGCTTGCTGAGATGGTGACTGAGACTGGGTGTGGTGGCGCATGCCTGTAATCCCAGAGCTTGGGAGGCTAAAAGCAGAGAATCACTGTGAGTTTCATCTATGTAGTGAGGCCCTGTACACCCTGTAGATCCTGTAATAAATACATAAAAAATAAAAAATAACACATCCTTCAAACATTTTTCTCTATCATGTTGATGTCCTTTTGCATGATTTTCTCCCCTTATATTTCAAGCACCTTTCTGTTGTTATTGTGTCCTTCCCTTTTTTCTTCATTGCTATGACCAACATTTCACCATAGAGTGCTTTGCACTTTGCTTCTCTGCAATCATTATAATACTCTTTAAACTTCCATGTCTGTTTGGGCAGCCACTAGCAACATGTAGCTACTGAGCTTGTAACGTGTAACGCATGCAACTGAAAATATGTACTTTTAATTTTATTTCACTAATTAAAGTAATCACATGTGGCTATTGCACATTTGAAATACGGCTAGTAAAACTCTGGGAATGTACTTTTCAACTTTGTTTAATTTTATGGACTCTAAGTTCTCCACAAGTGACTGTGGCCACCATATAGGACAGTGTAGTTTTTGCCCACTCTTATCTCTTCCCTGGGTCTTCAACTTGGCTTTGTTGTTCATAGGAGATGTGAGCAGTGATCCAATGACTTCTATTCAGCTTTCTCCTTGGTTATGCACTACTGAAGAGAATGGGTAGCATTTTACCTAACTAATAATTTCACTTCTTTTCTCATCTATATAGAGAACAAGCCAGTAAGACATCAAAATCATCAATATGGTTAGTTTATGGTAGTAGGATTAGGAGGTACTTGATTTACTCTGCTTTTCAGTTTCCTAAGTGATCTGGAGTGGGTATTTATTGCTTTGCTTTCAAAAAAAGTGCATAACAAATATGATTAAAATGCCTCTTATGTGTGATTTAAAAAAACAAAACAAAACAGGGAGGGCATCTATTCTAAAGATTCTGTAAGCAGCTTCTAAAACAGGCTCTCACTTGGCAAATGGAGAAGAGCCCAGTGGCAGGCCCCTTGGAATGTGGCCCAGGAGTGGCACGTGTGTAGATTCTCCCAGCTGCTCCCTCATATCAAATCGCTAACAAACCAGAGCTCCAAAGCCAAACCAATTCCCGCTGTCATCATTGATGAAGCCTGTACACAGATGGAGAAATAAATAAAAGAGAGAGGTGGTGAGTTTTCTATATTTGACCCAGTTACTATTTTTGCCAAATAAGGAGAGAAAAGCTTAGGATTTCAAGCATGACGAGCCATATCCTGATATTGTGAAGAAAATCTTGCTGCTCTTTTTTAGCCCTTTATGGATGTACCTTTCCTTCTTAGAGTCAAGGCCAAATTTGGCACAATCTATATATACTCGGAGTTGTAACTTTACAACCATTCCCAATAGAGGAAACATTTGAGATAAGCATAGAGCAAGAACACAGAGGGTCTGAAAAATAGTCCACTGATCTGAGAAGCTACAAAGCAGGAATGAGGCCAATTTTATTTTTGTGGAACTGGGGACTGAACTCAGGCCCTTGCACTTGTCAGGGAAGCACTTATTCCATCAAGCCATCACCCTAGCCCCCAGGGACCAAAATTTAAAGTTGTTGTTCCCTACCTTGGAGTCAAATTTGGACTCCAGGGGGAATTAGGGAAAGCAGTTTGTCTTGGTTAAATTTTCTTGTTACTGAGACAAAATACCCAACACCGAAAGTTAAAAGAGGAAAGGTTTATTTGACCCACACTTTGGAGAGGTTTAGTCTGTAGTTGGCTAGCTCCAAGGCAAGGTGGCATGGCACAGGGACAGAATAGAGTTCATGGTGGGCAGAAGGCCACAAAGAAGAGTAGTAAGCAGCAACTGACAAGAGCAGCTCTCTTTTATCCCTTTTATGCTGTCTAGGCTATCTGTCCTTAAGGTGGGTGACACTCACACTCAGGGTGGCGCACGCTTAATCCTAGCATTCCACCATGAACCAATCACAGCACCACATCCTTAATCCAGCCTCATACACTTGATCCCAGCTATGAACAACCCCACTTCTAATCAGATGAGATTTGGGAAGGACATCTAGGCACAAGCCGTAGCAACATTGTACTCAGAAGCAATAAACTCCAGTGTGAATGATGAGGTATTTTAGGCAAAGTTATGTGTGGCTCAGCCACACTCAGATGAACCCAATAGCCAGGTCTTTGGCACTATCTTACTTCTCTTTTCAATATCTCTCCACTAGAGGAACAAGGGGAAGTTCTGTTCTTTTACCATCTTCCTCAAACATACGTGCAAGTGTTCATGCTTTCATGACTTCCAGGGTTTCTCATATTTATTTTGTAGAGGGATATGGAAGGCTCAAAAGCTTTATGGAGTGCCCACAATGAAGTGAGGATGGGAGATCCTCAGCCATGGTAAATGAAGGTTTTTAGGGGCAGAAGGAAAACTATGGAGAAATTGGAGTCCTTCCAAGTTCTTCTCATCAAACAAATGAGCAAATAGTTTTCATTGCATGGACATGTGGGATAACTCTCCAGAAGCTAATTTTTCCTCCAGTAATCAGAAGGGAGGTAAGCTACTGCGATCTGGGCCTAGTTGTGTAGGAACAGAAGGTAAACTATGTTTTGACTTGCAATGTTGTGTTTATTTTCATTGGTTATTTTTAGTTACTTAAGACTAGGAATATTTGCTAATCAGGCCTTCCTGAAATAGCTATTTCCCCCAAAATCTGAAAGCTAAACCACTTTCAAGTCCCAAGTGATTGCACTGAATATTATAAGATATTCTTTTTTTAATTAAACAGCCAGTTATTAAATGAGCAGGAAATAAAGCCTCTGGAGTCCTGAGGTTTTCTGTGCTTGGCTATGTTGTTTGTCTTGAATATTTCCTATTAGTCAGCTTTCTGTCACTAAAGTAAATACCCAGATAACCAATTCATAAAGAAATACACTTTATTTTGGTTCATAGTTTTAGAAGTTCCAATCCATGACTGATTAATTTCACATTTTTTGCACTTGGGTGCAGGGGCAGCATATTATAGCAGAAATGTGTAACAAAGCAAATTTGATTACCTCCTGGTCAGGGAGAGGAAAAAAAAGAAGAGTCCATGGCCCCACAGTCCCTTTCATGACATGCCCTCAATAACATAAAGCCCTCCCACTAGACCCCACCTCTTAAAGCTTTCACTACCTCCCTGGCTCCAATTCTTTAACATGTGACCCTATGGGAGACATTTAATATCCTAACTATCACAATTCATCCATCAACCCAAAGACTCATGTCCATCTCACGATATAAACTGCACTCATCCATCCACAAGAGTAGCTAACAAGTCTTAATAGAGTCAAAAAGTCTCCTCTGAGACTCAAGGAAGACTCAGCCAGAAACCCCTGTGAAAATAAAAATAAACTTATAGGCTTCTAATGTACAATGTTGGGGCAGGCATGGGATAAACATTTGTATTCCATACATTAAAAAATAAGAAAATAAGGGCTGACCTGATAGCTCAGTGGACTAAAGCACCTGCTTAGATGGGGCACAATGGCTAGGGTTCAATACCCAGTGTGCTGTGCAGGCCCTGCCCCTGGGGTATGCTGAGACTGTGATTGAGACCAGGTGTGGAGGCATGAGCCTGTAATCCCAGTGCTTCAGAGGTTGTAAACAGGAGAATCACTATGAGTCGGATCTATGTAGTGAGACTCTGTAGACCCTATAGACCCTGCCCTAAAAATACAGAAAAGAAAAGGAAAAAATAATGAATTAGCCCAAAGGAAGAACAAAACCCAGCAGGGCAAACACTAAATCTCAAATCTCCATGTCTAGTATCAGGGGCACACTTTGGTGCAATGTGGATACTCTTGGGCAGCCCCACTACATGGACCCTCCTTCAAGTGGGCTCTGCTTACTGCATGCAGCCTTATTCAGCCTAGCTTGCTCTTTGCAGGGACCTATACCTTCCTTGGGGTCTCCAGCATAGCATCAACATCACTCTGATGGCTTCATGCCTCAACCTCTCAGAGATGGTTTGCAGGGACTCTGACTCTGTAACATACAGTTTACCCTTTCAGAATTTTCTTTGAAATTTCAGTAGAAGCCTCTGTAATAACAGAACTCATGCATTCTGCATGTCAACAACACCAGCATTGCATGGATGACATCCAAGTCTGCTACGAGTGTGAGCTGTACTGGGACTCACTTGATTCATGGGTATAATGGACTGAGTGTCTTGACAACTAGACATGGGGTAATGAATTTGTAGACAGTTTTGAGTGCTCCAGAAGCTCTTTTCTAAAATATCGCTATTCTAGAAAGCAGTTGAAACAAATTTAAATTTGTACATCTCAGGCCTGTGGTAGGTGGGAATGATCTTATATATACCTGAGAGTCTCTCACCATTCTACTGTTTAGGTGCAAAACTTGTCTTCCTTTTACTGACACTATAAACTTATAGGCTTCCAATGTACAATGTTGGGGCAGGCATGGGATAAACAATTAAGCTGGGTCTTATGGACCTCTTTGGGGCACACACTGGGCAACCTGAACAACCATGTCATCTTTTGTCACACTTTTGTACATGTTTCTTTTCTAACTAGCTTGCAAATTTTTCAAATAGTTCTGTTCTTCTTTGTTCCTGCTTCTCATGGTATATTTGGCTGAAAGGAACCACTGATACTCATGCTACTTCCTGAAGTATTTCCTGTCGTGAATTTTTGCTGCCAAGCAAACTAGTCCATTAGCTTTAAACTAAGCCCTCCACAGTGTCAGGGCATGAGCAAGTATGCTGCCAAATTCTTTCGCATATTATAACAAGCTGGCCCTGTATTCCACTTCCTGACAGAATCCCCTTTTCCATGTGATTACCATCCACAGTTTGAATCGGCATTCAAATCTTCTAAGTCACTATCAGAGTTGCAGTTAAGCTGTGCTTCTCGTGTTCTGGGACTCTTTCTCTCAGGTATATGGTAATAGCAAATACTCCATTTCTTGCTGTCAAATTTCTGTTAGTCACTTTTCTCTTATATAGAAAATACATAAGAAAATAAAGAGGGCTGGCCAAATAGCTCAGCAGATTAGAGAGCCTGCAAGCAGGCTCAGGGGCCACAGGTTGGATCCCCAGGCCTGCTGTGCTGGCGCCACCCCAGGGGCATGCGGAGACAGCAACTGAAACTGGGTGTGGTGGCACACTCCTCTATCCCAGCTCTTGGGAGGCTGTCGACAGGCAGATCACTACAAATCCAGTCTAGTAGTGAGACCCTGAATACCCTGCAGACCTTTCCCTAAAATACAAAAAAAAAAAAAAAAAAGAAAGAAAGAAAGAAAGAAAGAAAGAAAAGACAGAAAGAAAGAGAAAACATTTATTTTTGCTCACAAGTTTGCAGGTTTCTTTGCTTTGCTGCCTCTGTTGGATTGCTAATGGCAATTTACATACTGAATGGCAATGGTGAGCATTGCACGGTGGAGCCAAAGTGCTTACTTCATGGCCTGGAAGGAAAAGGCAAATGAGGAAGATGGTGAGGGTCTCACGGACCTCTTTGGGGCACACACTGGGTGACCTGAACACCCTTCACTAGGCCTGAACTCTCCAAAGTGCCTCACTGAGGACTAAACTCAAACACATGGAAATTCAAGTGACATTTAAGATCAGAATTATTGCACCACCCATGAAATAGTTTCTAAACTTTTCCTTCTGGCAGATTTCAAGTGGCTCTGGAGAGGTGAATGCTCCTATTACATACAGTGTGGCTACCAGTGAATTCTTGACATCATTTTCCAAAAGATTGTCTTCTAATACACAAGTGCTTTGATAAAATTATTTATAGCAAGCCCACACTGGGCTAATCATCTCTCATTTGGCTGTGGCCCAACATCAATGAGGCCAAGGTCATAGATGGAATCCTAAATGAGCCATTCAGCTTTAAACAGAAAATGGAAGCTTTTTTTTGTCATACCTCCAGATTTCAGCTTCCCCACTGCCTGTCACATTACAACTGCCATATGCTCATTGAAATGGACTGTATCTTGGTGTCCAGCATGTCTAGAAATCTATAAGAGCTTTTTTTCAGTGGGAAAACAAAGGTATATTCTATAATTCAGAATTCTAGACCATAGTATGAGAGTCAGATTATGAAGACAGTGAAACTACATACCAGGGTGAGCCCCAGAGCATTTCAGGTACTGGAAGGAGCAAACCCAGGTCCTCATGTAGTAGATGCCTCACCAGATGGGTGCAATATGGTATTCAGTGAATAACAATCAGATAATGGCAAGACTCATGATTTCAGATGAGGAGACCAATACTGTGTAATGAAGGCCTGGAGAACTTGCTGTCCCTTTTATTATTTGTTTGTGTTACAGGACTCTGTTGGTGCCATATTTGTAAGACTGGCATCATCCAGAGCACTACTCTCCCCACATCCAGGTAAAGTTTGAGATGCATCGCCAACAGGCTCCAGATTCTAAGGTAATGCTGATACTACTGACATAAAATAGAGTGAGAATTGTTGCTCTAAGCATTGAGGTTGAGATCATAAGGAAAAGATTTAAGGAGCACTCAAGCCTAAAAAATGTGCTCTAAAGTAGAAGCTGCTCACAGAAGTCTGTTCATTCATTCGTTCATTCATTCATTCATACTCAAGAAACATTTCATAATCATCAACTGTGTACTTGGCATAGATATTTTGGCACTGCTGATACCAAGGCAAGAATTGATAAGAATATGGTCATGGTGATTTTAGATGTAAATTTGACTTATATCTGAGTCACAAAACGGGCAGAGCTGGGATTTCTAAAATGTAACCTCCTTAAGATCAGGCTTAGTTCCAGATTCAGAGCCTTCTAGTTGGGGGTTCACAGACATTTAGCCATTGTGAAAGGTAGCAAGGAGACCTTACACACCTTGGAAGAATGTAACACAGACTATTGTGGCATGCTAGTAAATGAAGGCAGTCATGCAGTACTTTTTATAGAAACCTATTTTCTCAAGACTGTCCAGATGCAAATGGTATTGATTTATCCTCAGAGAGGCTTCTATTTCTGAGGGCCTTGGTATTGCTTTAAAGCCGTGGTTCTCACTCTGGCTGTGCATTAGACTAATTAGAGGAGACATTTCATAAATTCTCAGTTTCTGAGCCCTGTCTTAGCTGAATTAATTCAGAATTTCTAGGATGAGACCTAGTCCAGTATTTTGACAAGTTCCCCAAGTGATTATAAAATACAGCCAGGGTTAAAATCCTCTGCTATAAGATAACCTGAATTCCTCAAGGCTGAGTTTACACACTTGTGACCAGCAGAAATCTCCAGAGAACACTGCTGCTAGAAACAGATGCCCAAGGGACAGGGTGGCAGAAATTCTAGGTGATTTTCTTGAGACTGATGAGTCACTGGAATGTTGATGTCTTTTGATTCACAGTCAATTTTGTATGGCCACTGGTAATCTGAAAAGTTTTAGACACTTGACCCTTATATCTTAATATAGCTGCCATGGGTGTATTTATTTGTCTTTTTGCCCCATCTCCACCTGATCTCCAGAAGTATAGTGCCTTAGTTGAGAACCCAGAGTCAGTTATACAGAGTTGATTTTGACATGACTCCTGGTTTTATTACCATCACATGTCCTAACCATGGGACATTTTCTGATCCTCAGCTTCCTCATCTTTAGGACAGGGTTACAGATGCCTACTTGAGATTGGTAAATATGGCCATTCAGTTATCAAATAAAGTATAGCTCAGTGCTTGAAAGAGTAGGTGATCACATGGGTGTCATGAATGAACGAATGAATGAAGTTATGTGAAATAACCCTCAATGCTTCTGGGAGGTGAGATGAAATAGTGGAGAGATGGATGACTTTGATGTTTTAATTTATATCTTTGATTGTTGTTTTATGGATACAATTTACCTTTGTAATTTTTTCAAGTGGCAAATCGCAAAGTAAAATAAAAAGAGAAGATGGTGGTTGTTGTGTCATATCTCTGGAAATATTGTAAGTGAGCAAAAACTCGAAAGTCATTTATTCTGTGCCCCACATGCAAGATACTCTGATACTTTTAAACTGTGATAGTTCTTTCATTTTCCACTCCACATTATCCAAGGCAGGATATTGTGTTGGGGCCATTTCATTTTTCATACAATTTAAAATTTTTAGGAAGTTCTTTTTCCATTTTGAGCCCATACCTGTCTGCCTGTAATTCCCTCCTTTCAGATCTACCCAATTTTGCTTAATGGAGTGCAGAGTAAGTTTACTGGATTCTTACATATCTGATACCTTATGAGAAGTCTTCATGTAGTTAAAAAGAGCCCTCCCCTCACTCTGAGAATCAATGTGTCAGCTGCTCATCACAGGACATAGTTTTCCCACCCTATCACAAATTGGGTTCTATAGAAATAGACATGGAGACAGACTTCAAGGTGCAAAATGTTTATTATACATCAGTGCTTATAAAAAGAATGGGAGGAAACAATCAATACTGGTGAAAAGAAAAGTTCTAAGTATAACTCAGTTTCAACGAAATCTCAGCTAATTAGACAAAGTGCTCTAAAGAATTCATTACCTGTGAAAGTTGTCCATTGACAGGCTAAAGTGGCCAACCATCATGCCTAGACGCCTTCAATTCCAGATGCAGGAATGGTGCCACCTCATTTGCAGCTCTCTGCAGTTGAGTCTTTCTGCTGGTTGCACATAACTAGGCAGCAAGCCCTTCCTTGGAGAGGAGTTTGGGGAAGCTCATTTCCATGTCTGGTAGTCTAGCTACTTCACAGAAACTCAGGGCACATGCCTCCTAGGAATCAATAGAATCAGCAGGCTGCTTTTACTAAGAAGAAACTTAGCAAAGACTGGTGAGAAGTTTATAAGACAAATTATAGCCTGATACTAAAATTAATTTCAAGGCCACAACTGATACCACTCTGTCTGTCTTACTTTTCTCTCATTGCTGAGACAAAATTCCTGATACCCAAAAGTAAACAAGGAAAGATTTACTTGACTCACAGTTTGTAGAGGTTTCAGTCCATAATCACCTGGCTCCAAGGCAAACTGGCACGGCATAAGGGCAACAGTTCAAAGCAGCAGAAGACAGCAAAAGCAATAAGAGCAAAAAAGGGGTAGAGCAAGCCTTTTCTTCATCCTTTATATTACAAGCAGGCTACACAACCTATGTGGGGAGTGTAGCACTCACACCATTTCTGTGTCCTCCTTTCACGTAGGCTCAGGATGTTTACACAGTGAAGACCCTGCACCCCACTAAGTCACTTAGTTAAGCTTCTAAACTTCTCAAGTTGACACAATGTATCAACAATTACAATCTCCTTTTTTTTATTGTAATTCTTTTTTATTTTGAAGAGTAAAAACAAGAGCAAGAAAGAAAAAA
>NDGM011233525.1:1027-12072 GCA_002564305.1 Octomys mimax | reverse complement strand
AGTTTTACATATTGAGTTTAGCATTTTTTAGGTAATAGCATTTAAATTTTTTACACCTATAACAAAATTAGTCGTTTCACTAGCTGGTCGCCTTATGACTAGCCCAAGTCCCTGGCATAGAAAAGATGTTTAAATATGTAGTTGACTCTGAACAGCAGAAGCAGCATTGAAGTAGCTAAAATTATACAGTGATACTGTTAAACAACAGGAAGGATTCCACATCGACTATAAATAGAGAATATACCTGAAATAATCAAATACCTTTGAATGAATGGCAATAAAAATTGAAACAGAGAAGAAGTAAGACTATATGGTACCCTCAGGTTTTGATCTGTTTCAATATTTACACATTTTATGGTGGTGCTGGGAATATTACTCCCTTCTAATAAATCTCAACTCTAACTCACTTATAATAGGTTAATTTATTTTAAAGATTACTTTTGAAAAATAAAAAAATGGCATTTAGAAAAATCTAAAATTCTTTGAATAAGTTCATTCCCTTTCTGGTTCTCAGACGAAGGAGAGAAAACAATGTTTGCACATGCGGGTCAGATTTATTTCACTTAAGAGTGTGTTCAAAAAGGGAAGAGTCACTGAGATGAAGAGAGGGACAGGAGAGGGAGTAGGGGAAAGAGATTTGTCTATGTGTGTAAGCAGGATGGTTGGACAATTGTACAGTGCATTTCTGCTGGTCTATGGAGAGGAGCAGATGGGGCTTAATTTGTTTTGTCTCATTTTTCCTATTTCTTGTACTTTTTCTCTTATTAATTTCTTATACATTTCTTTTTTATTCATTCGTCTTCCAATTTTGCATGCATCTATCTGGTACTATGAATAACTACCTGGAAGATAACACTGCGCACTACAACAAATACTTGCAATACACATTACCATGTTAAGGCAAATTCTGCGTGACTCGCAATTTTTTTTCTGTTTTAATACTATTTTGTATTCTCTTTAAAAACTAAAAATCTAAGTTGGGACCAACTCCAAATATGAGAAGACATGGTTGGGAAATTGGGTAATATCTAAAACATGATATAAACCTACAAGCGAAGGGCATAATTTCATTGCTAATGCAATTGTTCTTTGAGTAATTTGGAGGAAAAGCATAACTTTCTTTGAACATATTATGCACGTAATATCTAGGGTGAAGCAGTCAAATATGAGCTGTTATTCAATATACGTGACCACATTACTAAATTGTCGGCATAGGAATAAAAATATTAGCATTGTTTATTCTCACTGAACTAATAATGACAGCATTCCTTTAAATTCTAAGGTTTTCCCATAGCCTTGTGTAAATACTCCTAAAACAGCTTTGTTTAAATTTTCTAACATTATTTTCACTTCTCGTCAAATAAAATATCTCTCTGTAGTTGGTTAGGATTTCCTTAGGCCAGCTGGCTTCAGAAATAAACTTCGAGTAATAATACATTCAAGTAATAATACTAGCACATGATTCGTGCATTTAAATAACTAATTGAAATCTTAAAATGGTTGCCTCTGAAATGTCTTTCTTCTCAAGACACAATCTCTCCCACTATTTTCCTGAAAGTGAGATGCTGTTGCTCGGTAACCTTACCTACACCCCATTTTGCACTCTGCCACTTCCATTGAAGCACCAAAGTCCTGCTCTGCTCTATAAAAGCAAGAAGACACCTCAGACTCTGTAGCTCATTGTCCACAAAGAATTCATCAAGGGATAGCTTACAGTCAGCCTAATGGCACGTGACAATTGCTATGAGCCAGAGGAACACAATCCCTGCCTTCCATACTGCCAAACAGCACACTTCCTATTTTCTGTGACAGTAGCACTTTTATTTCTTGTGTGGTGTGTGTCTTGTGTCTTGCCAGAAATGTAATCCAAACTATCTTCTAATATTTACAGGTGATCATTTAGGAAAAACACTAAAAATAGTTGGGAAAAAAATTTTACTTTGGTACTTTGTATATGTTCAAAATTTTAGTGGGGAGGCAAAGGATGAAAAAAAGCTACATTTCTCAGGAGGCCAACCTGAGACAGTCCAATGAGAGAGTGCTATAGAAGTTAAACAATTAAACAGTTAAACAATTAAACATGTGACCAATATGTAGAAACCTAAAGTCACTGTCATGGATATGGATACTGCTATTTTGATCTTTTCTGAAAAGACTGCAGGGTCAGTGCAGATTTTCCTCGTCTGTGCTTTATACTCACATCAGCAGTCTACTGAGCAAAAGTTGATGCTCAGATGAACATCACTACATGGAGGCCCCAGATTCTCGCTTGCTTGAGACAGGCAAGAACCATGAAGTGGATTCAGTCAGCACAGTCAAAATCTGAGATTCGGAGGACTTTGCCCCATGCTGTAATAGGTTCTAATTCAAATGTAAAATTGTTGTTAAAAAAAAAAAAAAAGATTAAATGAGTTTGAAATCCCAAGGTAGCTACAGAAGTTGATTAGTTGTTTGGTTTTTAACAAATGGTAAATCATTCTGGATGAATTAAATTAGATCATAAAAAACAAGCTAATATGAAGATCATTTAATCATTTAAATTTATTCAGTGTTTTCAAAACCCCAAGTGACGTCAAGACACAGTTTGTAAAGATACAAAAATGAAATGATTAATGATTAACTACATTTAAAAAGTTATATTAGGGGTAAAGAAAGCCTTTTTTGTCTATCTAAACTCTACAATCTATTTCCAATACAATTTGTATAATTCAAATACTTACAAGATTTATTAAAAAAAGATTTATTAATAAATTTGGTAAACATTAAATACAACTCTTCACAAGAGGTAAGAATTTACATACTTTCATGTATATTCTAAACTGTGGTAAATGCTTCAGGTCTACCAAAAAGTGGATAGCTCAATCTTTAAGACTTGGAATTTAGAAAAATAAAGCTTAAAGGGAAAAACATGCAGAAACTTAATACAGAATTCTTCAAAGATTCGGTGTGTGTATTTTTATTCTTTCTTTCCATAGTCCAATGATTCTGGAATAACAATTACGAATATGATGAGACTTGAACAAGCCCAGGGGAAGAAGAAAATGTTAATAACTCCATAAGTAAAATATCAGATGTGTAAACTGTCTAGTCTGCTGCCTCAGAATTCCAGCTGAACACAGGACAGTTGGACTCAGAAGAAAAAGGACTCTTTCCTGCCACCTAGAGGTGTGCATTGGTGACAACAAAGATGAGTTTTTGGGTTGACTTTGACTCTTGACATGTTAGAGAGAACATGTTGCATAGAAAATAAACTGGAAAGAAAGAAAAGCAATATCAAAGTAAGATCAGTATTAAGTCACTAATTCTGTATGATTCTACTAAGAGCCCAGATGAACAGATGGACTCTGAGAACTGGAATCAGAAGTCCTAGCATCACATAATGGTGTCACTCTGTCACCATTAAGTGACTATTCTCGCATAGTCACACAATTTCTGGGGACTTTTCTGTGTCTGAAGTTGGTGTGCTCACTGAAGGCTAACACTTAACGACATGTTAAGGATTCAGTATCTGTGCTAGGGCTTTTACAGTCAGCAGCATCATCCTCACCATCGGAAAATGCATCAAATAAAGCTTTCACTCATTTATTTGGAAGGAGATAAATTCTGTTACAAAATAGGAACAGTTTACAAAATTGCAAACATGAGAAAAGACAACACAAAAGGGGTAAAAGGAAAATGAGGCTAAATACTAATAATATAAACCTATAAACAATGAAATAGTGAAAGTCCTGTTCATATTGAAAACCATTTTACCCCCAAGATGAAATGTTGAAACCTAAAATCAATAGTGTATATATGTTTTTTAAAAAAGTATTGGTTATAAATTACATGAAATTTTTGTCCCCCTTGCTCCCTCCCTCTCAGTTTCTTCCACTCTCATAAATACACAGAGATGGATAATGAAATCAGTGAGCCCTATTGAGCCCCAAGCCAAGGGACTTGAAGTCCTCTTTGCTCTTACCTGAAGTAGTCATCTCACCAAGTCTATTCAACTGTGGGGGCTGTGCCTATCAAATAATGTGGATGCAAAAAGTATAGGTCATGAACACTATGTTTTTAAATTACAATATTCTCTAAACCCCCAAAGCTCCCAAAACTTAGAGGGAGAAAATGTAATCTCTCCAACTGGGCTCAAAGAATAAACCATCCAAAGTGATTCTTTTGCTAATGTACTTCCAATGGATAATCTGTAATGTATCTACATATGTATATTTCCAACCAGTGCTGTGGGTGCAGAATCTTAATCTAAGGATCTAGTCATAAAGGAAAATTCACGACTTAATCAGAAAGACAGCTTCACATCTTGCAATGGAATCTACCTCAGTCAGGGGAGTGTCTTGTCTACAATGAATAGAAACAGAATCACCAAACATAAAGGCAAAATTCAGCATGAACTTTTCTAATAATAGGATCTGTAAATGCAGAGGGACCTTAGAAAATGTAGCTAGTGGAATTCTTGGTCATGAATAAAAGAGGAGAAGCCACTGATGATATTTTGCCTAAACTAGTTATTTAGACAAAGTTGTTCAAGGTATCCTACTCAGCCTTCTGGAGCCGGATCTGTGTAATACTAACTCTAGCAGGAATCTTTCTCTTGTTTCCCATCCCTGTGACACTTTGTCTTCAATGGAATGGTGGTATACTTGCAATAACAAGTCCTTCTCAAATCATGACCAAACAATGCACCTGAGCAGACACTGATGGTCTGTGTTTTACAGCATTATGGATTTTCAAGTTTATTTTTCTAAATCCTACTAAATCATTCTTACCAACAATTTAACAAAGTATTTTTATCTTTACCAGATGAGATTGAAACATAATTTGAATAGAAAGCAATCCAAAAATCATCAATTGTAATACTCAAATGGCTAGTTTATTTATTTATATATTTACTTATTTATTTATTTGGTACTGGGGATCAGACTCAGGAAGTTGAGTCCACCAGGCAGATGCCCCTGAGCTATCTCCCCTAAAAGGTTACTTCACAACTTCATATAAACTGTTCTTGCTTTAATAGCACATATACAAAACTTCATATAATCGATTAGGTAAACCTTAATTTATGAGTAGTTTTTTTGGTATTGTTCATAAGACAAGAATTTCTGATTTACTTAAGTATGAGATAGTTAAGATCCAGGAGAGTTCCACATTGTACATGTATAAGAACCTCTTATATAGGACAAAATTTCAATTAAACTGACCCTGAAAGCATTGAATAGAGAATTGCACAAATATATTACCATTTTGATAAGACATATGTTCTATTTTCATTCCAGAGGTATCCTCTAGTTTTGTTGTATTTTTCTTTTCAGGGTTGAAAGTTAAAACTTTGATAGTTCTTGAGGAGAAATGAAAAGAACTTGTAGGTCTAGTTTGGGGCATATTATCAAAGCCATAAAAATACCAACATAATACTACAACATCTGCAACAGTTTAAGCAAAAGTTTCCTTGTAAACAGACTACTAGATCCACGTCATTGGTTTTCAAGCAAGGTAACTTAGGTGTTCCAAAGGCTACCAAAGTCTACAGTGCAGACTTTTACCCTTGAAGTACAATTCTAAAACAAGACTCAACATTCCACTATGCCTACCAAACGGAGCTTTAACTAAGTCTTCTTACCCAGATACTCGAAAATTCCAGGGCAATCCCACATCCTTTTTGTACCTATGGAAGTGAATTTATGTCCCCAGAAAGCGCAATCCATCTCACCAAAGTAGGGTGTTTAGTAATAAAAAAATAAGCCCAAGGTCTAGGAGCATAGGGGCTAAATCCAAGCTGCCTTTGCATGCTAGAGACCACTCAGCCATAGGCACGAGCTTCCAAGTGCCTCGCAGACGCACGCTGTTGGTGACTCACCCCTCCAGCCTTACCTTCTCTTAGGCAGTCAGAACTTGGACACCCATGTTGGGCAGGACCACCGCAGCCACTGCCTTCTCCACAATTAGGGGCAAGCATTCCTTGAGAAAGAGCTCATTGATCAATCTCAAAGACAAGCTGGGCAAATCTGTTCAACAGTGTTACAAGGCCGAGAAGTTGGGGAAAAGCAGCAGCTTGCACAAGGGTTTGTTCTTGGCTTTGCCTCTGCTAATCTCAAGGGATAGGAGGGGAGGAAAGGAGGACTTCCTCTGCCTGGCTGGTCCATCCAACCTGTCTGAGCCTTTATTTTAACACTAGGAGGCCACATGGGTGGATCTTATTTCCTCCGCAGAACACCACCTCCCACAATTACTGTGGCTTTTTTTTAAAAAACAGCGCTGGGGGTACAGAATGGACTCAAGTTCTGTTAGTTCCTGCGTGTGGAAGGATGAGGATGAAAGATGAAAAAGGTGGGAAAGGTGAAGACTTAGATCTTTCTGAGAAAGATTAAACCAAGGAAAGTTTGGCGTAACCCACTCCCGCCATCAAGTGCACCAGACCTTGCAAAACAGTCTATGGGCTCCTGAGTTTTGCTGCCTTTCCTGTCTAAGCATTAGAAACTTCAGATGTCCGAAGTAGATTCATTACAGTCTACCATACTGGGCGGTCGCAAATCATTTCTGCCCGCATGACTAACGCTTCCAAAGCAAAGCTGGCTTCCCTGCTGCCCAATTCCAGTTTCCAGTCTGCTCTCTGGACTGTACAAAAAGGAACCATGCACTACAAAACCTTCTCAAAGGAGAGTTTTTGGTCATACACACAAAAGTTAAACTTAAAGCCGTCTGCTTCATCCCATTCCTCATTGGCAACAGTGAGCGCCCCAAGGCAAGGCCCCAGCATCTGGGATGCCCCTGTCCCTCACTTTGTACACGTGAGCACTGCGCACCCTAGGCACCCTAGAACGGAGGCCAGCGGGCCCCTCCAGCCCAGGCCTGCAGGAGAGCGCAGTGCGTGCGCCCTGCAGCCCTGGAGAAACCTCCCTCCCGCAGGCCCTGGCTGGCCAAGCTTTCCGCAGGCTCTGGGCCCCTTCGCCTGGCGGACTAGGGCCACTCGCTCCTTTGCAGGGAGCAGAAGGTCACCAGGCGCTGACCGCCCGCCTGGCCCCGCCCCGCCCCGCCGCACCCCTCCCGCGTCCCCCGCCTGCCTCACCAGGTCCAGCCCCGGCAGCTCCGGTCTCTTGCGGTGCTGCGCGAGATCATGGGGCGCAGGTCCTGCAGCCGCGCTCTGCGCCCCGCGCCCCGCGCCCCACAGCCGCGCCGCCCCCTTCATGCTGCGCCCGGGCGTCTCGGGCCGCTCGGGGAAGAGATTCCCCGCCAGAACCGCGTTTCCTGCGTTCCACCAGTGCGCGCAGACAGCGAGCGGAAGGAAGGGAAATGCTTACTTTTTTTGCTTCGTTCTTTCTCTCTTCCCCTGGTGGGCAGCAGACGCAGCTGGCACCGACTCGCCCTGCAGACGCGCGGGGATTGGGTTACGGGCCTGGCAGCGGGGCGAGTTGGGGCCGAGCACAGCCCCCGACCCCCAACACCGACCTGAGGGAGAAAGGGCGGGACGGGAGGGATCATGTTTAACTTTTTTAAAAAACAGAGGCAATGGCTTTAGCACAATATTAAAATTGGGTGTTGGCAAAGTTCATCTCCTGGCCTGTGCTTTTGCAGACTCCGAGGCGTGGGCTTCCAAGTCCCTTGCGCAGCTCAAGGTTTCGAGGTGAGGACTCGGGTCTCAAGGCTCGCAAACACCAGGTGTGAGCAGGGGCTGCGCGGGGCTGAGTCCACTTCAGGGAGGAACGGCGGGTCCGCCCCTTCCCTCGGCCAGATGCAGCCGGGTGCTGGAGCTCAGGGACGGTTTCATCTCAGGGTTGTTCATGAGGCCCTGCGCTCCCGGGTAAAACGCCGCCCACCAGGCAGGCAGAGGCCCAGGTTGGCCTCATCTCTGAAGCTCAGGTCCCGGTCCGCTCCTGCCTGGCTTTCCGCCCAGCCGCATGCGGGCCTCACCTCTTTGTCCTGCTCCTTGGCTGCAGATCTCTGCACCACTGAGCCCAGTCCACTCTTGGACACCATTTTTACAATCCTCGCCTGGTGTGGCGACCAAAACCTAGAGTCCGAGCACTTGACCAAGCTGAAGTTAGAGGACTGCAAGTTTGAGCCCAGCCTGGGCAACTCAGCAATTTAAGAAGGTCCTGTCTCAGAAGCAAAAAAAAGGAAAACAATAATATTAATAATAGTAGTAGTAATAGTAAATGGGCTTTCCCTGTAGTTAAAGTCAATGGCCCTAGATTCCTGGGCCATTCAAAAAAATCCTGGGTAATTTTTTGAATCCTGGGTATTAAAAAAAAAAAAAGTTAGATTCTGATTATTTACCCTCCCACACTCGCTTCCAAAGCATATAAATTACGCATAGGTCCACAATAGGAAAGGAATATGGAAAATTTTAGATCTAATTGAAAAAATCTGTATTTGGCATGTGTTATTGTTTTTATCTGGAATTGGCTACTTGCTCCAAAGCCTCCAGACTCCGCATCTGTTTTTTTGTTTTGTTTTTTCATGTACTGTATGTAGCACAAATAATGAAGAGAAGAAAACTGATTAAAATGTTTGGGACACGAAACTAAAGGGTTTTATTTAGGCCAACTTTATTGCACCTGTCAGCTCCACATTCTTCCTGAGTTCCCCCAAAGAAAAAGGTAAATAAAACCATTCTTCATGATTAAACAGTATCATAAACAGGCCCACATACTTGCTTGAATACACATAAACAAAAAAAAATACAGAACTGGTTATTAATAATTAAAATCAAATATGAATAATAAAATTTCTGAAAGCTTGACCAGATCTGCGGATTCTAGAGTCCCCACAAAAGTATTTTAGTTTCGAAACCTATGTGATTTAAGTGAAATGTCAATGTCCTTGCATCTCTTCATGACTAAAATATCACTGTCCAATAATTGTTAATTTATGCATCTTCAGGACTTACAATAATAATTCAAAGAAATTAGCATCTTTGACTTTGAACAC
Source organism: Octomys mimax (assembly GCA_002564305.1). Lineage (NCBI taxonomy): Eukaryota > Metazoa > Chordata > Mammalia > Rodentia > Octodontidae > Octomys > Octomys mimax. The sequence goes on along the minus strand of NDGM011233525.1, from coordinate 3,144 downwards.
CGTGTGTCCTATCCCTCCCCAGATGCAAATTTTTCCCCTTGTTCAATATTGATGTTTTAAAAAGCAAAGTGTAAGTAAGGCTGTGTTTTTATTGATTCAGAGCAAGGCTAAGCTCTGATTTGGAAAAAGAGGGACCTTCATGCAGCCCTGGAAAAGCATCCTGGTTCAAAGTTACTGTTCCCCTACGCCCTGTGCATCTAGGTATTATTAGACCCAAAAGACACACAACAGGAGGAATAAAGAATATGCATTTTCTTTCCTTAGCATTTAGAACTCTCTGAAGAGGCATCAAAGTAGTGTTTGCATTTGAACTTTCTCAGCATGTGTAACAACTCCCCTTTGAATTTTTGTCCTTCAAAAATCAGTATTTCCATTTAGGTATTCTAATCAATCACTGATACATTTGTCAAAGATAGTCTTTTGTCCAATAATTGTCTTAGCTTGGTCTGGTCTCAATCCAAACTATTCATCTAAAAATCTATAGTCCAGTGTTGTTTTAATTTGCATTTCTCCCATGGGCAGCACTGTAAAACAGTCTTGCATGTACCTATTGGCGATTTGTGCTTCCGTCTTTCTCCAGAAAGAATGGTCATTGCCAAGAACCAAAAATAACAAATCTTGGAGCAGCTGCAAGAAAAAAAGAAACTTTCAACATTAGTGATGGGAATGTAAGCTAGTACAACCACTGTGGAAATCAGTGTTAGGGTTCCTCAGGAAACTAAAACTATAAATTCTATTTGACCCAGCTATCCCACATCTAGGAATCTTTCTGAAAGACATAAAGACTTCATATTTCTGGGAAACGTGAACACTCATTAGTACAGCTTGTAATAGTTCCAACTTGAATCTAGTCTACATGTCCACCAGCAGATGGATAGAGAGAAGATGGCATTTGCATACAGAGGAGTACTTACTGGGCTATTATAAAGAAGAATGAACGTGAGTCGTTTTTAGGAAAGTAGATGCACCCTGAGACCATAATGTTAAGTAAAATAAATCAGACCCCCCACTTAAATATAGTGTGATTTCTCTTGAGAAACCCAAAAGACAAATAAGTTATGAAGCAAAATAAAAGATAATTGGAAACAGGAAGGTAGATCCTTTGCAGAAGGGAAGGAGCAGGAAAAAGGTGTGTTCTGCACGGGCACCAACTTCCTGGGAGGAAAGTAATCATGTGCTGTAAACACGTGCTAATAAAATGAGAGAAACCATAGTCCACCTGACTGCTCAACTGGACCTCAGCTGATACGAAGGGAAAGGAGGCTGATGTCTCGTGTAAAGTGATGAAACAAGAGTTAGTACGTCATAGCAACTGGACACCAAAAGGTTGAAGCAGATTTAAAGTAAATGCAATTTATTTATTTTAAAGTTATTACATTTAGAAGACTTCAATGTTGAAAGTGTCTGTATTCTGAAATTCTGACCCTTCACCATTGTCCTCTGGCATCAACTGTGAAAAGGTCCTTTAAAGACGTCTCCAAATACAGCTTCTCTAGCAGCAATTGGGATACCTATCTCCAACAAAACAAAGCAAAGGTTTTGTACTAATATCGTTTAGACAAGATATTATGTCTGCATCTTGTCCTCGGAATAACTGCTATGAAGATAATATGCAATGCATTAATGATTGTAACTGTCTTACTAATGTGTTTTGAAATCATTTGATTGCTATTTTATCTTTTTTCTCATTAAAATGAATAAAAAATGTAAAAAATAATAATAATTTCCATTCTCATCGCACTCTGATTCAAATAATATGTTAGGGATAGTTTGAATTCCTTTGGATTCACTTACGCATGCTGTGTGCCAGTGTGTGGTCTGTATCGGACAGTGTTTCCTGTGCAGTTGAGAAGGCTGTGTGTTCCGACATTGGGTGGAACTCCTGTAAAGATTTACTAGGTCCATTTCTTCATGTTTGATTTAGGTGTGTTATTTCTTTGCTGGTGTTTTGCCTAGATGATCTATCTGTTTGTGACAGTGGCTTATTAAAGTTCAGCATTATAAAAAAATTTGTCCTGAATAGGAACTTTCCCATTCTCTTATAAAAAGGGGGTGGCAGGGGAGATGGCTCAGTAGAATAAGCGCTTCCCTGGCAAGTGCAAGGGCCTGAGTTCAAT
>NDGM011233501.1:2709-17273 GCA_002564305.1 Octomys mimax | reverse complement strand
TCTTAGTGGTTAATTGCTGTACAAGATGCGGACTTGATATCTTATTTACAAACACCATTAGAAGCAGTACCTAATTCAACTTTCTGCTTCTTTTATCTGAATCATTTTATATAAATGAATGTTACAAAGAATAGCCAGTGCAATCTTGAAGAAAGAAAACAAACATGAAAGATTTCTGTAACCAGAAATTAATATTTATATTAATTTTCATTATAAGGACAATGTAATACATGGTACAAAAATAAGCAAATAAAGGAATGGAATAGAAAAACACACTAACAGCTACATGCATGTGGGCCCATGGAAATGCAATAAATGATTGGATCTGGATCAGCTACATGCCTGTAATTTTAAAATATAGATATCTATTCCCCTTCACTGCTTATGAAACTCACTCCTGATAAATTTTAGGTCTAAATGTAAAAAGAACATGGTTATACATATAAAACACAGAACCGGACAAAGGCTCAATTCCATGGTACAGGCAAAGCATTTTAAGCAGAACAGACATTCACTAACCATAAAGTATTTTTTACAAGATAAATATGTCTATGATATAATTAAGAATTGCTATTCATCAAAACACACCATTAAAAGCATAATTACATGAGTCACAGGTGAAAGAAGATGATTATCTGACAAAGGACTCATAGCTAGGATAAATTAGCCCTTTAACTCAATAAGAAAAAGCAAGATAATTCAATAGAGCAATGAGAGAGGGGTGGAACAAGTGCTTTGCAAAAGATTATCTCCAGGAGGCCAGTGTGTGTATGGAAACGTGATCAGCCTCTTTATTCAAATGCAAATGTGAGCCACAAAGTGCCCAGCCAAGAAGGTCCCTGGACCTCAAAAGCTAAAAGGAAGCTGACTGACAATCCCATTGCCAGGAATTCTGCTCCTAGGCAATGTCTGAGAGCTGAAGAGTATTTGCTTTCTGAAGCCATGTATAAGAATCTTCATAGTAACATCATTTGCAGCAAGTCTAAGTTCTTATTTGGTGAAATGGACAAATGCATGTGGTATGTTCACACAGTATAAAAAAAACAATGAAAAAGCATAAACTATTGCCATCCCTGGTGGCGCAGATGGCTCTCATGAAGTCAGTGTGGCGTGAATGGACCTGGACCTGAGCGGGTGTGTGCTGTGCGGCTCAGCTGTGCGTGTCTGCTCGTGTGCGTGCCAAATACAGTACTCATCCACCTCTGGTGACAGAAGCCTGAGGCTGTGTGTCAGTAGGCTGTGCTTATTATGGGGACAGGGGTTGTGGCTGGAAAGGAATTGGAAGAAGCCCTTGGGACCCTGCTGCTAATTTTATTTTCCTTTTACCTGGGATATGGTTTGTAGAGACAAGTTTTATTTTGTGAAAATTCATCCAGCTATGCATTCTTTACTTGGCCACATTGGGATTTGACTTTACATTCAAAATAAAGCCTAATTTTAAATGCTATTTACTTATTAGATGTGTGTGCCTAGAGTATTTTCATGTCACTTCTAGTCTGAGTATGCTTCTGATGTCTAGGCTTTAATAAGCTGCCTTGGCTATCAGCTTTTTACTCAGTCCTCAAATATCTACTCAGGTCCCACTGTGTGCAAAGGCCCAGCTCAAGACCTTGGGGGACATCAGCACAGGAAATCAACAAAATACTTTGCTAGGAGCTTAGATTTAATTGCAACGTGGGAAGACCTTGTTAAAACTTTGAAAATTGTCCCCATATTACACCCTCCACACCACCAGTGTGGTGTTTTTCTCCAATACCCTGAGTAGTATGGGCATCACTGTCAGAGGGTGCCCTAGCCAGCCAATTCATTCTCAAATTGGATTCTGAAAAGTCAACGATTACACGTTCAAGACGTGAGCATCTGATCTCATCATCAAGGAAAGAGTAAGCCCTTGATGAAATGTGTGCAGTGGAGGGGAGGTGCCCACTACTCCTTGCAGCTACATGGCCTGCAAGGGAGGGCAAAACAGTGCTTCCAGACTTGGCTGCATCCTTAAGAACTGAGACAGGAACACATGCTGATGGTTTCCAAACTGCCTGCAGCCCATATCTGCAGAGAAAAATGACAGACTGAGAAATTTCAACCCAGGTTATAGGTGAAAAATAATCAATCTCTAGCAATTCTAAAGGTATGCCTTGCCTCTTTAGCCGAAGGTCAGATGAGAATTCAGATTAAGACCAGAGTCTCTTCGTAAGAGTGGGCCAATCACAGTGGCAGAAAGGTCATTCATTAGACTTCTCTGCCACGTTCAGGGAGCTGACGGGTACAGAGGGGGACCTGAAGGTATCAGTGTCTGGGAAGACACAGACAAGACCAAGAACCTTAACAAGATCCTATCGCAAAATGTTAAAAAGGGAATAAAGGTGTAGCTGAGTCTGAAGGCATTGGGTTCATTCCCCAGAACTACTAGTGCAATGAATGAGTGAAAAAAGGTAGATTTGATATATATTCGATTGTAGTTAATAATGAGATACTATATGGCTGAAAATCACTAAGAGAAATGCTAAGAGTTCTCACCACAAAAATAAACGTGTGAGGAAATGAATGTTAATTAGTTCACTTGGCTATGCCATAGTGTATGTATATTTTAAAACACTGTGTTGCATGTGATAATATACACAATTATTTGTCGATTAAAATTGTATCTATTATCTAGCTAGCTAGCTAGCTATCTGTCACCTATCTATACTTTGAACAAATTCTCAGGAGGCTGCTGCTTCTTCAGATGGCTTCTGGCCCCTTTAGCTCCTGGACTCACACCAGGAGACTTTGCTGGAGTTACACGCCCATGATACCAGCATGAGGAATGAGACCGTGCCACAGGAGAGCTCACTCTGTACAACTGAATTACAGAATTGATTCTGTATTGACACAAGTCTGAGACACATGCCTGAGAAGGGCTCTGAGGGTGTCAGACAATGAGGGATAGCTTGGAACATGAGATTACACCCATTTCATTGATGGGTCGCCTTGCTCCCCACCATGCTGGGTGTGACACTAAGCTTTTGTACAGTTATCTAACCACACTGTGCTCTAAAATTTCCTGGAAGGCATTTTCTATGAAGACATTGAACCATTTCCATGAGTGAGGGAAACCAGTGTTAGCAACTCTGTTAAATCCTTTCAAAGAAAGAATAAATCCATGAATAAAAGAGAACTTGTTTGATGAAGTTGGATACATTGTGTTTTGGCACATGTATGTTTATAATTATTGTCTCTTCCTGTTGAATAGTTCTATTAACTAATGCATAACGTCTTTCTTTGACTCTTTTGATCAGCTCTAGCTTGAAGTCTGTACTGGTTGATACACTGTCAATTTAAGAAATACAGAAGCTTACCTAAGTGACTCAGTAGTTCTGCATCTTAGGGTGTAGGGAACATGCCCTTAGGGCTAAAGGATGTTCATTGTGTCCATTTGAGAAGTTGAGAAGTTTAATTACTTGACTCAGCAGGGGCCCAGGGCCCTCAATTCATAACATACAAAATTATGAATTGTGTAAGAGGAGGGCATGGAGAAAGTGTGAAGACCAAACCCACCCGAGCAAGGGCCTACATACAGTAAAGGGGAAATGAGGCAGGACTACTTGGGGTTTTCACAGGAACTCCAGTCTTTGCCTTCAGCTTGAATGTTATCTCCTGGCCTCTAGGACAGGAGACTGTTCAGCTTCTTCCTGAGACCCTTTAGCCTTCTGCTGCAGACCCATTAACCTCCTGGTAAGGCCTTGCATGGAATGCTGCAGTGAGGGCCAGACCTCCAGGGTGCAGACGCCCTCAGCATGATTCCTTAACCAACTCTGTTACTGGCCATCATGAGCCAATCTAGTAACTTCTTAGGCTTTGGTATCTCTAGGGTTTTATCTGTTTCTCTAATCAACCCTGACTGATTCAAAGTCTACCTCATCACAAAATAGGACAGCTGCTCCTGCTAATTTGGGGTTGCTGTAGCATGGAATATTTGCTTTACGTCCTTTGGTTGTGAGTCTGTGAATTTCTTTTTGCATGACATGTATTGAATTTTGTTGCTTGATCCATTCTCCTCATTAGTATCTTTTTATTCATGAATTATATTCATTTATATTGACAGTTACAATCAATGGGTTTTGCCTTGTTCCTCTCACCATACTATTTTCACATACTACTTTGGTATCCTCTTTCTCTCCTTCTTAATTGCTAGCCTTTCCGGATGTAGTCATTTTATTGGACCTTTTCCCATTGTTAGCTTCATTGTCTCATCCTACAGCATACTTGAGAATTGTCTGGCAATGAGCTTTTTTAGATTCTCTCTCTTTTTTTATTAATTTTATTGAGAAACAAATAGCAGTGAGACAGTTTCAAAACCGATTAGTAGGACAGTTTCAATAATTAATACATTGCATATTGTTGTCTTCATAGTGGTTGTTCATAGTACAAGATGCAGACATGATATCCTGTCCAGACACTATTAGTATAAATCTTTCTTCTCATTGAATTAAGAGAAAGTAGTTTCTTTAGATTCTTTTCTTTGTGGAAATTTCATATTTTGCCATCAGTTTTGAAAAATAATTTTGGAGAATGTAGCAGTCTTGGGTGAAAGTTGTTTTCTTTTAGAGTTTTCAATAGTTCATTCCATGATATCCAGGCCTTTAAGCCTTGTGTTGAGGAGTGTGGTAATTCTGATGTGTTTTCCTTTACAGGTGACTTGTTCCTTTTTCTCCAGCGATCTTTAAGATTCTGTTCATGTGTTACTTTTCTGGTATTTTAATTATGAGGTGGCAAGCAATGTGCTTTGCTTTGTTTTGTTTTCTTCATGGCTATCCAAGGTTCTATATGCCTCACTTGTCTGTATGTTAAATTCTTTTTCCATATCTAGAAAGCTTTCTATTAGTTCCGTAAATAGCTTTTTTTTAAAAAAATGCCTTTTAAAGATTAAACATCTTCTGATTTTAATTAATTCTGGTTACTCATAGTAGTCATTATTGAGTCACCGAGCCTCTGTTCAATCAATTTTTCATGTTCTGTTGTTTTTAAGGTGTCTCCCATTACCTGATCATCGACCACAGCCTGGTCCTATTGATCTGACACTGTCTTCACATTAGTCACTTCCGTTACTCATGCATTCAGTCCTTTTTTTTTAATCTCTTGGGTTCCTGATTTGAACTTTTTTATGGATTCTCATTCCATTCTGTAGTGGACCTTCAGCCTTGTATCTCTTTCTTTAGTTCAGCTAAATTCCTATTAGCATCTTCTCTAGACTCACTGATCATTTGCTCCGTGAGCATTATCTGATCAGTAATATCTTCTTTACATCATCCAGGCACCTTATCAATTGATTTTGCCTTCACTGTTGCCCTTGCAGGCTTCCCTGCTATGTGGGTTATGACCTCAATGCCTTCTAAGACAGTTTTGAAGGAGTTTCAAGTTTTTGGAAGCATTTTGTTACCTTATCTTTTCACATTTCTACCATTTAAAAATTTCTGCTGGTGTTTGCAGATTCTTTGGCCCAGTGCCCTGTTTTTTGGGCATGAGCCACAGTTTTGTTTATAACTTCCAGGCAATCAGGATATTGGCATAGAAAGAAAACCAACTATTATGTCACCTTGACTATAGTAGCTAACAGGGATGACAATGGCATCAAATATAAACTGGATATAGACAAATCCCAAAACTACTCAAATACTGCCCTTAGCCAGAACAAAAGATACCTATTGTTTTATGTGAAGACATGTGGGCTTCCCATATACTAACCTATAGCAATCCAGACCACCAGTTTCTGCTGGGTATAGGTGGCAGTACAAGAGCTCAAGCCTACTACTGGACTAAATACCTTCTTCTTCTGTACCACCCCACTCTGGGCATCACACCCATAAAACCTGACCTCACACTGCAGAATACAGGCCTGTGATCTTCCTCTCCTGAGCCCAGCACTCTGGGCATCAAGGGAAATCCCTACCTTCCTGTCACCCTCCCTGGGATGCTCTCCTCTGGCTGTTTCTCATCTGCTCTCTGCAGCATAGTGACCCTTCAGTCCTTTTGCTTGTTGGCCTTGCCTTTGATCAAGTCTGTCCTTTAGTCATTGCCTCTGCTTGCCTGTGCTATGGGAAACCCAGGAGCAGAGCCGGGTTGGATTTGGAAGTGTGGCCACATTTGTGCACACTCGTGCTGACATGTGGGCCTGGAAGGTTTCTATGCGGGTGGGGAGAGCAGCTTCTCTGTCTTCTGCCTCTCACCATCCGCTGCCCAAGGCCCAGGCAGGTGCAGCATCCCTGAGAAATTCTGAAACTTCTGGATGCTGGAGATGCTCAGTGGGAGGGCTGAGCCTCTGGTGAGGGCCTTCTTGCTACCTCATCCCTGAAAGTTGGAAACACGAGAGTCCAGGAGGACTAGTGCAGGCTTTCAGCAGCAGCAGTAAGGTGCGTGCAATTGTCATAAATAACCAAGGAAGGAACATGATGCTTGCTGGGACAGGGAGGAACAAGTAATGACAGCTACCTCTGTGTGGAACTACTAGAGTGTAAGCCAGCAGCCTCCAACAACACTCCTTTAGATATACATGGGGAGGTTTTTTAAAAATTATTTTTATTTTGAAAAACTGTAGATTGAATCCAGGGCCTGCACAGTGAGCTGCATTCCCAGCCCTATTTTTTTTATTTGTATTTATTTATTTATTTTTACCATTTTCCCCCTTATTTTGATGCAAGTTCTTGTGAACTCACAATGCCCCAGGAGGGTCTGAACTTGTGGTCCTTTTGCCTCGGCCTCCAGAGTGCTGGGATCACAGCCACATGCTGCCAACCCCAGCTTTGATGTACACACAGATATGTGTACAGGCCCCCACACAGACACACGGGATATGCAGACTGATGACAGATTTGAGTCACTGATGTGGGGACACACGGCCTTTACCCCGGTTCCCAGATCTGGGTCGGTTCTGTACTCCAGATCCTCTTCACAAAAGACAAGTCCCATCAAAAGAAACTTCAAAACGCGGCCACAGCTGTGTGCTGCGAGGTGCCATCCAGACAGTCCTCTCAGGGGACTGAACCAGCAGACAGAAACGTGCTCGTGGTAGGCAGTGCTGAAGTCTTGAGGAGCGGGGAGGGCAACTCAGCAACTCACTCCACTTGCGACTCATGACAGTCACTCTCGAGAAGCACTGAGATAAGGGACAGGAAGGCTCGGACGAACGCAATGCTGCTGCTTATAAAAATAAGGGTTGGATGAAAGAATCATTGAAAGATGTTGACAGTTGTCAGATTGTTACGTTTGGTTAGCAAAGAAGCCAGAGATAAGCGCTGGATTTGAAGATGAGCTCATAGACCACGAAGGACCCTGATATATCAGAGCTGTTTGAAACTCAAAGAGGAAGAGACCCACTGAGACTCAAAACTAGGAGAATTAGATCATTAGGAATGTGTTTTCGGCTGAGATACTGGACAGCTCTTACCAACCATTTCTATTGGCAACTCACCCAAAGCAGCACTTGGTTGCTTTAAGGTCTCTGGCCCTGAGAATTATCTGTTGCAAATGATAACGAATTTCAGCAAAAATGCAAAGATGGCTCAATATCAGAGAATATGGTGATGAGCTTCAGCACATTTACATAAGAAAAGACATAAAAGCCATGAGCATCTTCATGACCATGGAAAAAGGGGAGAATTTCACAATTTTAACATGAGTAAAAATATTATCCTTCGCCATGTCTGCAAAAAGGAAAACAAAGGAACTTCATTAACTCATTTGAATAAAAAAATTTTGAGTTACAAAGCAATAGTTTACTAGATCACATTTATGAAGACTTGGAAATCCACTTTTATAAAATGATATGAAAACTGCGTGAATGCGTGGTGTACAGGGGAGTGGTGCATTGTTCAGGCGGGTGGTCAGTTCAAGGTCATGGGGGACAACAAGGAAAGTAGGGATGGGCGAATCTCTCTGATGAGCTTCCTTGCGTGTGTACATTAAAAAAAATTGAAACAAATAGCCAAGTATTAAAGGTATCAAATATCAAATATTAAATGTTACCAAATATAGTATGTTATTTTCTGTACTATTCTATGTTTAAAACATTGAAAATAAATGTGGGAAAGCACAAACAGATCAAAGAAACTGTCCAAAAAGCACCAGAGTATGCAGTAACATGTGAGTTTCCCTCCGTCTCTTTATCCCATGTCGCATCCCTGCCCCTCAGCCCCTGATCTCCCCTCTTCCCATCTGCCCCACGCACCTCAGTGAGTCCCCTCACCTTGAGTGTGAGCCCTGCCTTTCTCCTTAAGGCTGGGGCTTAGAGTCAGACTACTAGTTTGACCTTTTGCCAGCTAGGGTGACTTAAAAGCTGTTTAAGCTCTCTGTGGCCTCCATGTCACCTTTTGTGATCTATATCAAAATCCCAGAGCTTGGTACTTCGATAAACAGCTTTTTTTTAGTTCTCAGTTACGGTGCCTGAAGGCGAGGTCCAGCAGCCCCACAGCTTGGCCTCTGACAAGGTGCCCTTCACTGGCTCACAGAATGGTGGAATGGTAAAGAAACTGGCCACAGCCACCAGGGCCAAGGCTGGGGGTGAGCACATCTTAATGAGCCACTCCCTCTAGAAGTCACTCACTCTGCAAAGCATGAATGGTTTCCAAGGGATACACCCTAATGACCTAGGTACCTCCCCGACAACTTACAAAGGTTCGGCAACCACTTAATAGCCCTACACTGGCTACCAAGATTCCAGCACATTGTCCTTTTGGGGACACCACATTCCCAGGGCAGAGTTCTTTACATAGCTGTTGCAGGGAGAGGGAGAGGCGACGCAGATACTGTGCTTAGAACACTTACCTGTTTAATGTTCAAGGTACCTTAGCTGCTGTTGTTATGACTACGTATGAGTTCCTAGTATCTAGTCTTAAACACACCTTAGGCATCTAGGACCTCCCGCACTGTGGGCTGGCCTTGCCTGCCCACCTCCCTGCTCTCACATCTTTCTCCACTGTTCCCCTACCAGCACCTGGGGCAATGCCCTCATTAGAATGGACCCTGGACAAGTCACCCTCTCCTTCCCTGCCCCAGCCCCCTCTTGCCTGATGTCCTTGATCCACTGTTCCTTGTCAGACCATGACTTCTCCTCCAGACCCCACCTCTCCTGCACCCTGGGCCTCCTCCCCTGACCTCACAACTGCAGGTCCCCTGACCTCTCACCCCTATCTCAGCACTCTTCTGTCCCAATACCCTTTGCCATCTCTTTTGCCTCTTCTCTTCTCCTAAGCTTATGCGGCCCCAGTCATTTGCCCTGCCACCCCCTGGGCGAGGTCTTACCAACTACTAGCTGAAGCTCTTATATGTGGATGGCCCTCAGAACCTTGATGCCCCCTCACTGCACAGTGGCACAGTGGGGAAACCGAGGTAGCCCCTCTTTATGCTGCAAACCTGCACCCTGCGCCTCCATGTGGGGCCAAGGACCTCCTCACATGACAGCCAAACCATCTCCTGTTATTGAAACCACAGACAGATATGCCATTATAAGGAGCACATGACTCATAGCACCTCCTCAATAGGTAAATATTCAGATGTCGTGCTAGGCACTTTATACGGATTTGCTCATTTAGATGTAAGCTTTGAAGTGGCCCCTATACACCTCCAAGCTTACACATTAACTGTGGCCGAGAGGTTCCGGTGTTTGTCTCATACACTAAGAAAACCCCTCCTAATCAGTTCCCCCTCTCCATTTTCATCCCCAGAATTTGCATCGCAGGCACTGAAATGAGTTTCCTAAAACAAACAACTGCTACTTCTTCCCTAGGTAAAGCTGCCTGCCTAGCAAGGCGCTGGTTATCCTCCATCATCTCAGGTCCTCCTTTCAAGCCCAGAAATTCTTCCTCAGGTGAACCAGCACCGGATCCTTGAGCCCACACTGCGTAGGTAAATTCTACTAGCAGAAAGCTCTTTGCTGCCCCCTGCCGGATACCACTAGCTATCAGAAATTAATTCAACGAAACGCCTGCGCTGGCCCTTGCACTGCAGCCCATCTTCCATGGATTTTATTTTGTGCAGGGTTCTCCTGACACGGTTCAGTTTAACGTTTCCTAAACTTGAATCAAATGTGAATTCTCGGACTTGAATTCACTCTATGAAATGAGTGCCTTAACTACTGGTAACAACGAGTTGAGAGAAATCTTGTATCATAGGAAGAGATTACAGGTTTGGTACTCAGACAGCCAGGTTCAAATCTCAGCTCTTCCCCTACCTGCACTGCAGCTAAGGTACCTCCAAAGTATCCTCATTTGATATAAGCGACAGGGCTTGGATTTAGTTCAGAGGCACAGCGCCTGCAAGCTGAGGTGCTGGGCTCCATTCCTGACAAACACCAAAAATAAATTTATTTGTACTTAATCTGAGAGACCTTGTGGTGCTTAATAGGATACAAATGCCCAGCTCGTTCTGCCTCTTTTCCCATTTTATGTGTAGGGAGAAAAGAGAGCACGCATTAAACAGGATGCAAAATCAGAGCCAAATAAAGAAAATTAAAAAAAAACAAAACTGTAGGGGTTCTCGATAATCTCTTAAATTTTTCCAGATTACTTAAAATGGTTTTCTCGGACTCCAGATGTTTTCTTCCTTCTTTGTGAACGTGCCTCGGTCTCCTACACGCTTCCTCTGTTGTTCAAAGTCATTTCCACTCGTTACCCAGAGGCCTTCACAGCAAAGCCCCACACCGTGTGGTCAGGATCCTTCCAGGCTGTCACCCGGGAGGCTGAGATTTCCTGGAATACAAGGGTTACTCAAGCAATACGGTCAATGTTTAAATAGAAAAATTTACAGCAAAATACAGATTGCAGTTAGTCCTCCTCAAAATATCTCCCCTCGGGAGTGGAGGAATGAGATTTATCTAGGTATGTAAGCGGAATGGTTTGGACAACTGTACTGTGCATTTCTGCTGGCCTATGGAAAGGAGCAGTTAGTGCTTTGATTTGTTTCGTCTCCTTTATGCAATTGCTTCTCCTTTTTGTCTTCTTAATTTCTTATACATGTCTTTCTTTTTTTCCTTTCTTCTTCCAGTTTTATATGCATATATCTGGTAATATGAATAACTGGTTGGAGACAGCACTCTGTAGGACAATAAATACTGTTAAATTTGTATTACTTTGTGAAGTGAAATTCTGTATCTTGTAATGTTTTCTATTTTCATTCTAACTTGTACTCTTTAAAACAACCCCCACCCCGCTTCAAACGCATGCGTTCCACCGTTTTTGCCACTTTCTGAGCAGCTCTGGAAGTCCTCCTTCACGAGCGCCTTAAGAGATGTGATGAAAACACGTAGCAGATACTGCCGCCGACTGTCACCCAAAGGAAAGCCGGACTTACTTTAAAAATAAATGAAGGTGTGCCCTCGTCCTCCCCCTTCACTGGATCTGGCACCGTGCGAAATGACCATAAAGGATTTGAATTGATGCAGGACACTGAGGGAGCCATGATAGACAATTTCAAAATAAACTGCCTCGGAAAGCCACGGAGCGGTGGGATAAGTGTGTTCACAGGGAGGGGCGGTACTTGGAGATGCAATCATGGCAGTGTCTTTTATTACAATAAAAAAACTTCTCAAACTTCATTCACTTTTTAGTCCTACTATTTGGATTCTCTTGGGAGAGAAAAGAGAAGGACCTCGAGGACAGGACGCCCGGCAGAAGACATCCGCGCTCTGCGTCTGCGCTCCTTGTGGGCCGTGAGCTCCGCCCGCCTCCGCTTGTACCCGGTGCTCCATTCCCACCACGCCGATCAGTTCAGACCCCAGTGGCCAAGACCGCATGGCCGAGAAAGTGGCCCTGCATGCAGCCGAGATGTGGACATCAGCACCTGGGCACAAGGATGGCATCGCTCAGATCTGCAGCGCCCGGGCTCCTCCCGTTTTCAGTTCTGAGGTTGCATCTCACAGTTCACAGCTGGGTTTTCTCCTCACCCAGGCAGGAGAGCTGGCCCAGCACGCTTCCCTCTATTGTTCCCCTCAGGCTTTCCTTCACCTCTTCACAGTGGGCACGCGGTATGGCTGGTGGCCTCAGATGGGTTCTGGACCTTGTGAGGCACAGGTCATTGGACGCTGGGGTTGCTGAGTTGACTTTCAGCTCCTCTTTCTCCCCGTGAGTCCAAGGTGGAGAGTGGCCTGGCACCCTTCTCCACAGTTCACTCCCTGCCCATGGGTCCTGATCCTTTCCCAGGCAGTGCCAGCCTCTGCTTTCTGGGCAGGCCATGGGCACCTGAGCACAGTAGACTCTTGTAAGCAGCCAGCATGAGCACTGCGTGGGTCACCTCATGCAGAAGAAGGGCATTTTGTGCAGTTTGTTAGAATGGCCTTCACTGACGTTCTTCTCTATTACCTCTATTATCGTTTTCCACAAGTACCGCATTTACTGCAGCTGTAACAGGCACACATTTGATAGGCCCTCTGAAGCTCTCTTTTGGGAAATGTGTTTGGACACATGTGGCTTAGAAGGGTTTCTTACTAGGGGTCCTGGCTGATGCCCACTTGGCCCCACTCTTCTCCACTGCCTCCTCTACTGATTTCCACTGTTTCTCTTTCCTTCTCTTGCTCTTCTGAATTTTCCTATCCTTGGAACAAAAAACTAGATACATGTAATGTAAAGGGCGGGTTTCTTTGGCTTATGGTTTCAGGGAGCTTAGTCCAAAGTGTTCGGGCTCTGAGGCAGGGGGATGACATAGCAGAAGGGAACTGCAGAGCAGGGCTGCTCTCTCCAGCAGCCAGGAAGCAGCCAGGAGCTGAGGGGATGGATAGACCCTTCCAGGCCGCAGCCCGGGACCCAACCCAGCCAACTAGACTTCGCCTCCTCGTGGTACAGCTCACTGTGAGCTTGCCAATGGGTGATTCCACTGCCGGGCATGGAGCCCCTGGATCCAATCTCCTTCCACAAGGGAAACTTTTGGGGGATATTTTTTAAAAATTAAATTTAAGGACAGCGAGATAGCTTAGCAGACTAAGTGCCAGTTTAGGCAAGCACAGAGACTGGGGTTCGATCCCCGATACCACGTGCCATGCTGGCCCTGCCCCTCCATGCACACTGAGTCAGTCACTGAGACGAGGCGAGGTGGTACACACCTGTCACCCCGGCTGGGGAGGCTGAAAACAGGAGGATCACTCTGAATCCAAGCTACATAGTGAGACCCTGTACCAAATACCAAATACAAAAAAAAAAAAACAAAAAAAACCTTTATTGGTACAGTTTAGGTGTACGTAATGATCACATTTATTGTATGGATTTTGTATTTGTACATGATGTGTCTTAATTCCCTTCCCCACCCAGTCCAAAAAACTTTTAATTTTATCCCTCTTTTCTGATTTTTTCTTTCCCCCTTTGCCTACCCTCTCTCTCCCTAGTTTGCTTTTTCTTTTGAACAGTGTGCTCTATCTGTGTGCTCTTGGTTCTTCCGAGAAGTGTGTGTTCATCTCAGGCGCCCATTTTTGAATAGAGTCTGAATATGGAGGACATAATTGTTCCAGTTCTTTCTACATTCTAGATATTAGTCCTTTGTGTGAAGAAAAGCTGGAAATTTTTTTCCCAGTCTGTGGGTTGTCTTTTGATTTTGTTGTTGATTTCCTTTACTGTGAAAAGCTTTCTAATAAGATGGAATACGACTTATGAGTTCTTTGTGATGATTCCTGCAGGATCCAGGTTTTGTATAAACCCTCTGCCTGTTCCTGTGTCTTTCAGAGTCCTAGCTATTCCATCTTCCAGAAGATTTAGTGTACCTGGATTAATATTTAATCTTTGATCCATGTTGATTTGAGTTCAGTGTAAGGTGCTAGGCATGATTCTAGTTTGTCTCTTAGGCATGTAGAAATGGGTTTTCCCAGCATCATTATTTTTTTAATTTTTAAAAATTTGATACAGGGTCTTACTATGCGGTTCAGACACATAAGTCATCCTCCTCCAGTCTCAGCCTTCCTAGTGCTGGAATTACAGGTGTGCACCACCATGCCTGGTTTTGGTGCCAGCGTGGCATACAGCACTGGGGATCAAACTCGGGACCTTGTGCTTGCCAGGCAGGTGCTTACGCCACCAAGCTATCTCCCCAGCAACCCAGTATCATTATTAAAGAGGCTGTTTTTCTTCCAGTGAATGCATTTGGCCCTTTGTCAAAGATAAGGTGACTGAGTGCATTTGGGATTGTTATTCCCTCTTCTAGTCTGTTTCGTTGATCCTCAAGACTTGTTTGTTGCTTTGCTATATTTGTCACAATAGCTCTGTAGTATAATTTCAAGTGAGGGATTATAATGATCCCTGCCTTGTCTTCGGGGGACCTGTTAGAGCTAAACCATCACATCTCCTCTCACCTTTTGTCTATTGCCCTCCTTTTCTTTACTGCATGCTTTTGTGCAGTGCTATCTATGCTGCCAGATACAGAATGAAGCAACATGGGACTTGAGACCTGGTCTCTTCTGCAAAGACCTTCATCTCTTCAGGTAGAAGGACCAGGAAGGAAAGGGACAGAGAGAAGGAGGGAGGGAGGGAGCGAGGGAGGGAAGGAAGGGAGGGAGAGAAGGAGAGAGAGAAAGAGAGAGAGAGAGAGAGAGAGAGAGAGAGAGAGAGAGAGAG
>NDGM011233498.1:1077-14684 GCA_002564305.1 Octomys mimax | reverse complement strand
TTTAGTTCAGCTTGTTCCAAGTAGGTGCTTTAGACCACTGAGCCATCTCGCCAGCCCAGTGAAACTTATTTAAAAAGGTAATATTATACACATCTGAAACTACACTAAGTGAACAAATAATTGTTCATCTAGAATAAAAAGTATGAACAATAGTTGATTTCTGACTTAACTATTTTTAATCATTTAGAATAAGAATCAAGTACCACAAATAGGCACATCTTAAAAGCCACATGAATGAAGCAGTTTGTTGTGTTTATCTTCATGGTATCCAGAGACTCAACTTGGCCTCAAAGTCAATAGCTAAATAAATAAGTATCCCTAATCATATTTGATTGCAAGCAAACTACAAAAAGATAGAACTGCTTCAGATATAAATTTTTATCAGAAATTGGCTGTATAAAATGTAATGTTTCATTTCAGTTATAATTAAGAGTCTTGGAAAGGAATGCATTCTCTTTTGTCTTTAAAGACATAGTATTTTTTCTATTCCTCTAAGAGTTCTTATACCAAAAAGAAAATATTTTGGGAAAAATTTTCATAAAAAAGATCTAGACAGTTCATATATAAACAGAATATTTCTTTGTACTGAATAAGTTAAAATAGAATTAGATTTGTCTTTGTTTTTCAATAAGAATTTTAAGGAACAACAACTTTTGATTTCTCAAAGTAAATGCTGTATATTTTTCATTATTGTCAAGGGGATACTGTACTAGATCTTAAAGACAGATCAGCCAAAAAAAAAAGGAGAGGAGAGAAATGCTTTATTGACTTTTAAAATTACTTTGATCCTTGGTTCTTTCTCAAAATTCTATGCCTCCGAGAATGCATCCTTCAATTGTCATCACTGTGGGGAAAACTACTAAATTTGTTTTTCTATTTTTCCTCACCTAATGTGTTCCTAACTTTCTACTGCACATTTTTTCTGCTTTCATCTTCTCACCTAAATGCAATATACTGAACATTTTGTTGTACATTTTTACTTGAATCGGCTTTAATTCCTCAAAGTCAACCATTCTGGAATCAAATTCAGCATCCTTGTGATTCTCCCCTAAAAGATGTCAACATGTTTTAATACCACCATTTCTGCAGAACTCATCCTTGTGAGCTACCGATCATGTTTCATGTTTAAAATTGTCCTTGAAGATTTGATGATTGCAGAATGCATCCTTTTCTCACAATTTTCATAGAATTTAATGTAGATCAATATGCATAACTTGATATTTTGTGTATTAGTTAAAAATTAATTTAACAAATTTAATTTTTAAAATGAATGTGACCATACATGCAGCTTATTTTGTTCCAAAATATTTTCAATTATAATAAATTTTACTATGAATATTATGCATGAATTACCTTAGTTAGGTAATCAACATCTCTGGCCATTAGAAAAATGCAAATTAAAGCAACACTAAGATTGGATTTTACTTCAAAAATAAACATAACTAAGAAATAAACAAAATGAGGGCCAGCAAGATAACTTAGAGGTCTAAATGTGCCTGCTTAGGTAAGCTGAAGGACCATGGTTTGATACCTGGCACCACATGCTGTGCCAGACCCACCCCCAGGGTGAGCTGAGCTGGCCAAAAAAAAAGGAAAAACAAACAAAGAAAGAAAAGGAATAAACAAAATGACAAATGCGGGAGAGGCTGTAGTGAAAAAGGGGACTTCATCTATTGTATTGGTGAGAATATAAACTAAGACTGGGCATGGTGGTGTGCACCTGTAATTCCAGCTCTTGGGAGGCTGTAAACACACAGATCACTATGAATCCAATCTAATAGTGAAACCCTGAACACCCTATGGCGCCCTTCCCCCCTAAAAAAAAATACAAAAATAATGCCTCATTTTAAAAAAGAAAAAAAAAAAGAACATAAACTAATAAACTCATTGTGGAAATCAGTATGGGAATTTTTCTAGAAAACAAAATTAAAAATTTCATATGACTCAGTGTTACAGGATATAATGATGGCAACATAGACAATCAATGATTTTTTTGGAGATAAGACCCAGTTCAATCACAGAGAGGCCACAGGGGTTATCTCAACTAAGAGCACCCAGCATTAGAGAGACTCTGAAGAGCAGCCCTTGATATGAGATATGAGAACTCCAAAATTTTTATTTAAATATCAGTATAAGAGAAAACAGCAGAAGAAAACCAGTTTGTCCAAGGACCTAGCTCAAGATGAGATAGTTTTTCTTGGGGAAAGGGCAAGGACAATGCCCGGAAACAACATGCTGTACTAATCTGAACTTCTTATTGTTTAATCATTCACTCCTCAGCCAAATTCTCCAAAATTCAGCTATCTCATATCCTCTCCAAAGAGTTTAAGACACAATATTACAGTGATACATGGATACCCACATGGCTAGCAGCACAATTCTTGATAGCTAAATCCTGGAAGCAGTCTGTATTCCATGGACAGATTATTAGATAAAGAAGATGTGTTATCTGTGCATAATGGAATACTGCTCAACTATAAAGGGCAAATTTGAAGGAAAGAAGACATTTGTAGGAAAATGAATATACCTAAAATCTATAATGTTGAGTGACATAAACCAGGCACACAAGCTTAAATACTGTATGGTGTCTCTAATTTGAGTAAGGCAAACTACAAACAAAGAAATTAATGAAGAATTATTAGAAGTAGGCAGAGGGACGGATCTCTTGCAAAATAGAAAGAAGTCCAAGAGACTGTGAAAAGTCAGGAAAAGGAGAAGGAAAAATAAGTAGAATAAAAGGAAGCCATGTAACAAATGTGAGCATTAAACATAAGCTAAGACTAATGACAGTAAGAATGAAAATGGGGAAAGGGAAAGGGGAGAGAGACCTTTATAAGAATCTGGTTGAATTACGCACATCTACCCACTGCCCAAAGTGACTGTAAACATCATGCACTGAAATCATGTACTAATAAAAAATATACAGGTAAAAGAAAATCATAATTACATGTTCTCAAACACTTCCCATTGAAAGAAAGGTATTAAAACATAAAGGATAAGGACTAGCCATCCCGATGAAAGAGGAAGGATAGCCTTGTTCCTTGCTCTCAACAGCTACCTTAACTGTTACAGATAGTTCCCTGGGAAGCTGCAGAGTTGGCAGTCAAGCACTGTTAACAGACTTACACAGATCATTCCTTAGGCTTTAAGATGGCTATAAATAGCATCCTTTGATTTCTGAACTTCCTCTTAATAGGAAGAAGCAAAATCTAGTCCCTGGTAAAAGAATCATGCAAAAATTAAAATGATGGGGGACTGGGGAGACAGCTCAGTGGAATAAGTGCTTGCCTGGCGAGTGCAAGGTCCTGAGTTTGATCCCTGGTACCACAAAATTGAAAAAAGAAGAAACAATTAAAATCATGAACTTAATGTGCACTCATAGCGCCAAAATTAAAACAACAGGGAAATTAAACCATTAGTAGATATTTCTTCAAAATACTGGACAACAAATAATATTCATTTTGTGTGGATATGTTCAACATGGGCTCATGCTTAAAATGTCTTCAGAACTACTAAGAAATGTTACATGATAATCAGTATTTATCAAGTATTAATTTAGATTCAGAATATTTTAAGTTGGTAAGCCACATAGGGAACAAATCCTTGATTCAGTGTTTAATTAAACACAACTGTCTGCTGTTAAGCCATTTCCAATGACTGTCTCCAGTTACCACAGCAACTATCATCACTAAAAACTCATTTGGAGACAATTAAGATGCAGTGCGATGACGAGCTTTAAAAGGCTGTAGCTTTTACTCTCCTGTGCCAACAGAAGCACAGAGGTGGGTCGTACCCATCCACGGAGGAAAGGACAGGGAAGAACAGGTACTGAACTGAAGCATCAGGGCTTTAAGAAGGTAGGAATCACAAGTCTCACAAATTATTCTTCCCCATAATTGCCGTGTCCCTGGGCCGGCCAAATAGCTCAGCAGATTAAAATGCCTGCAAGCAGGCGCAGGGATGGGGGTTCAATTCCCTGGCCTGAAGTGCCGGCCCCACCCCCGGGGCACGCTGAGATGGCAATTGAGACTGGGCGTGGTGGCGCACGCCTGTAATCCTGCCTCTTGGGAGGCTGTAAACAGGTGGATCACTAGAGTCGGATCTAGCCATGAGACTCTGAACACCCTGTAGACCCTTCCCTAAAATAAATAAATAAATAATAAAAAATTGCCATGTCCCTTGTAGCTCTCTGTTCTCTACTTTGCTTCATTAATTGCACATATAATTGCCATCCAAAGTGTTCAGGTTTATAAGAGTCTCAGGTAGAGTTTTTTCACTTAGGCTTGGAATATGGAGACCAATTGACCAGCTTGCTCCTGAGGTTGGATTGCAATTTGAGAAGAGTGCGGCAAGCGCTGTCTCACAGGTTACACCTCCCTCCCCAACTCTGTATTTTTAAAGTGCCTTGTATATCATAAGCACTCAGGGAATGTGCTGAAATTGCCCAGCACAATTTAGAATTAAAATTATTTCTGTTGTTAAGAACTACTTTTCTTAAAAGTGCAATATTATTTTCAGCTTAAAAGATACAATTAAGATGTCAAATTATATCATAACAAATATTAAAAGGCAATAGAAGGATCAGTTCTATTCCATCCATAGAATGGTTGTACTCTCAGTGACCAGGTAGTAGCCTATTTATCTAGTTTCTAATCAATTAGAATCTACGTGGAACTCTAGGCCATTATACCTACCTTAGTCTTTGTGGTATTCCTCACCAGTAGGAATAAACAAAATGACAAATGCTGGAGAGGCTGTAGTGAAAAAGGGGCCTTCCTCTATTGGTGAGAATATAAACTAAGACTAGGTGTGGGGATGTGCACCTGTAATTCCAGCTCTTGGGAGGCTGTAAACACGCAGATCACTATGAATCCAATCTAGTAGTGAGACCCTGAACACCCTGTAGGCCCTTCCCGCCCCCCCCCAAAAAGCCTCATTTTGCAAAAAGAAAAAAAAAAAACCATAAACTAATAAACTCATTGTGGAAATCAGTATGGGAATTTTTCTAGAAAACAAAATTAGAAATTCCATATGAGTCAGTGTTACAGAGTGTAACCATGGCAACATAGACAATCAATGATTTTTCAGAATATACTAGGAAAGTAATACAATTAATACTATTCAACAAAGCAATCCTCCTTTTATCAAAATACAAACTTTGATATGTAAAAATGGGAAATAGCAATGAAAATTTTTTCTTTAAATAATAATGTTAAATGTAAAATTAAAAATTTTAAATGTTTTATATTAATTTTGTAGAAACCTTATGAAAATACCATCGTGTTTTATTAATTATTATGAAAAACAATATTTAAAAGAGATTTGGGGACCAGCCAGATAGCTCAGCAGATTAAAGCATCTGGGACGAGGTTTCGATTCCAGGCAGGCTGTGCTGGCCCCGCCCCTGGGGCGTGCTGAAAAAAAGACTGAGACTGGGAGTGGTGGCAAGAGCCTGTAATCCCAGCGCTTGGGAGGCTGAAAGCAGGAGACTCACTAGGAGTCCGATCTACATAGTGAGACCCTGTACTAAATACATTAAAGAAAGAAGGGGGGGGAGAGAGAGAGAGAGAGACAGAGAGAGACAGAGAGAGAGACAGAGAGAGACAGAGACAGAGAGAGAAAGAGAGAGACTGAGACTTGAAAAGCAGATGTATAGCAGAAAAAGTTTTCTTACCTCATTAATTTTGAATCATTTTTCAATAGTTTTTCTTTCCAAATTAAAACAAATTTGTTTCAGTCTTGCTGAGCAAACCATAAGCAATCTGAAAAACCCAACGGAATAGAAAGACAATGAAGGTAAAGAAAAGAAGAGAAAAAGCAAAAGAAAGAATTCCGCATTACATTTAGATGGTCATTTCTGTATAAAATGAATCTTCTACCAAATTATTTAAACCAATGGAATTTTAAAATTAAAAGTCTAACTTCATCAAGAATATATAAAGAAAAATATATATTCATACATGTTGTCTAGTAATGGCAGTGCAGACTGCTACAACCACTGTGAAAATCAAGGTAGAGATTCCTCTAAAATGTAGGAATAGAGGCCCCATCTGACCCAGCTATTCCCATTCTGGATATTTTTCCAAAAGAACTGAGAACAGCATACTACGGTAATATGAGTGCACCCGTGTTTATAGCAGCACAGTTTTTGATAGCCAAATCTTGGAAACAGCCTGAATACCCATCAATAGAGAAATGGATAAAAAAGAAAACTTGAGGCTCTTATAGGCAAATGGATACAACTAGAGATCATACTCATAAGTGAGATAAATCAGACCGGCATGTGTCAACACTGAATTGTCTCCCTGGGATAGGAAACTGAAAGAGTAAATAAAATCCAAAAGGTACATTGTATATTGTGAAACAGAAAGTGATGGTTCAAAAGGAAAAAAAAAAAACTCAGGCTGAGGAAAGGGGTAAAGCTAGCGAGCAAGAAAGAGAGAGAGAGAGGAAAAGGTATATATATATATATATATATATATATATATATATTACACATACACTATAGCCAAGGTAATTGCCATACTAATTTCTATTGGTTTATTGAAAAGAACAGCTAATGCTTAATTGTTTGATCAATTTTGCATGCCTATATCTGGCAATCTGAACAACTACTTTAAAGATAACACTGTGCAATACAACATCCATTGGTTAATGTTTATCCTCTGCTTTTATTTTTTTATTCCTTTTAAAATAAAAAAGATATAACTCTGATACAGATAAATACATGAATATTTATTTAAACAACCATGATAAGATTCTTTTAAAATACTCTTACTTTGCACGAAAAGCAGATAACTGTTTTTCACCAGACGTAATTCTTTTATACCTCCTATTGGAGAACTAAGAGAAATGAATGCAATTCACACCATTAGCACATTGATTACTTTCAGGATACTATAAGGAAGATAATTTCACATCTCTGAGAAAAGTTTATACATATGTATTAATAGAAATCAAATAAAATTAGGAAGATATGGAAATAATGAAAAGAATGCGTGATTTCAGGTAATTTAAATTTTATAAGGTACACTGATAAATAATATTCAATTTAATCTGTAAAGAGTAAAACAAACGTGGGATTAGTGGCAAAAGATTGTTATCCCACCACTCTAGAGACTGAGGCACAAAGACCAGCATGAATTTTAGGTCAGCGTGGGAAGCACAGTGACACTCTGTCTCAAAACATTACACACACATACACACACACACACACACACACACACACACACACATACACACAGAAATAACAGCAGCAACAATGAAACCTTCCTAACATACATTAAGTAAGAATGGTGCGCATATACATCCTTGTTTTAATACTCATATTATATGAAAAGAATTCAATCTGTCAACATTAAGTGTAATATTTGTTCTTGAATTTTTCCATGTGCCTTCAATTAGACTAAGAAAGTTTTTTTAATCCCAAGTTTGTTGACAGTTTTCATCATGAAATGATGTCGAATTTCATCAAATACATTATTGATATAACCATGTCATGAATTATTGATGCTTGAATATTGAATTAGCCTTGCAATCCTGACATAAACCCCATATGCATATAGCATTTTAGAGCTTTACATTTTGTTTGCCTATGTATTCCTGCGTTCAAATAGACAAATTTCATTGAGGATTTCTTCCCCCTGCTAATGAGCAATTAATAATCTATGAGTCTGTTCCTGGGTTCTTACCATTCTGGCTGTGCTCTCACTGTCATTCTGGTCTCACAAGAAAATATTTGGGAAGTGATTTTTTAGAAATGTATTGTGTAGAATTGTTACAGATTCTTTTTTTAATGTTTATTTATTTATGTAGTTAGAGGAGGGTCTACAGGGTCTGCAGGATCTCACTATATAGACTGAACTTACAGTGATCCTCCTGTTTTCAGCCTCCCACACACTGGGATTACAGGCATGCACCACCAGGCCCAGTCTTATTATATAGAATTGATGCCACTTCTTCTTTAAGTAATTGGTTGAATCTATCAGTGTTAATTCCTGGAATCATAGTTTTTCCTCTAAAAGATTAATTATAATTCCAATGTCTTAAATATGGTGGTTCTAAATTCAAGTTTTGACTTTCATCTGGATGGATTTTTATAGTTTATTGTTTTGGTGCATTTCACTTAAGTTTTCTAACTTAAGTGCACACATTTGTCCATAACATTCTCTCACAAAATGTTTAATGTTTGTGAGGTTGCTGGTAATATCAACTCTTATTCTCTTTTTTAGAAGTTTTTTAAAGAGAATTAAGAAATAATAAAAACATTAGAAATCATACAGAATTTCACTAAACGATTGATAGTAACTCAATAATGGCTGTTAGATTGTCTATCATCTTCAAATTAATCGTTCAGATTGCCAGATATAAACATGAAAGCCACACTCACATTTTGTTACTTTAAATAAATATTTAAATATTTTGTTGCTTTAAATAAATATTTCACTAAAAAGTTAATTATGGAACTCTTATCACAAAAAGGTCCCTACCTGATTCATGCTTTCTCTTCTATTTGCTTCAAATATTATCTCCATACTCACTGAAAACCTAATAAGATGATGTAGTAATTTTGCTTTCACATTTATAAAAAAAATGAAGAACTCAAAAAAACAAAACAAAACAACAAAACAGGAGACGCTTACATGCTTGCAAGCTCAGCAACTGGGAGGCTAACGCAGAGGGATTGCCCTACGCTGAGGTGAGCCTGGGTTGATTCTGCCTCAAACAGACAGCAAGATTCTGCCTCAAAAACACAACAGCAACAACAAAAAGTACCTACTGAGTTTTTACTTACTTAAATATGATATACTGTGTGTCATGAGTCAAGACGCAGGTCTGCATCAATCTCTCTTTTCCTTTCTGTTTTGTAATGAGCTGTCTTTTTTTTTTTTTTTTTTTGGAACCAGGGATTGAAATCAGGCCCTTGTGCTTGCTAGGGAAGCACTTATTCCACTGAGCCATCTCCCCAGTAATGACCTGTCTTTTAAAATTCAAATTATATATTTAGTACACAAATGAAAGGAAATCACTTATGATCCACACATCCAGCCCTCTTTCTGCCCAGCCATTCCTCTCTGGCCTCATCTCCCCACCCACAATACCTTTCCTAGCTCCCCTGGTAACAATTATCCCGTTACTCTTTATTGAGTATGGAAAGGCATATATTTAATTTGTATCTTATCCCATATTTATTTTGTCTTTGTTTTTTCAGTACTGGGATTAAAACTCAAGACCTTACACTTGCCAGGCAGGTGCTTATGCCACTGAGCTATCTCCCCAGCCCCACCCCCATATTTGTTTTGTTAGGTAATATTTAACATTTTACATTAAGAAATAAGAACTTACAATAAAAACAGGTTGTTTTCAGTAGTTTGCTGAACACAATGGGCTCTAACAATAGGGAAAGTTACATATTATTTGTTCACAATTATTCTAACAAATTAATATATATGTAGAAACCCAAGTAAATTATTTTTGAGATATAATGAGCACACATTTATTCATTAAAAACCAATAATGGAAAAAATAATTCTAAGAAAACTAGAGAGATCTGAGAAGACAGCTAGGACCATGTACCATGAGCATAAGCATGCCAAGGTAAGAAAACTCAAACTATAAATAAAAAATCCAAACTTACAAAATAATGTGACAACTGAAAATGTACAATATTATGTGACTCTAGTTTATGTCAACTTCTAATTTTAAAATTTCATATATTGACTGAAATAAAATGTATTACTTGAGATATTTTGGCTATTTCAGGTCACTTTATAAATTGACCATCTTCCATTACAAAGTCTACCTGCAAAATAATATTTCAAAGTTTACATGCAAAAAAATTATTGTGTGAATAAAAGCACTTCAATGATGTATGTTTAGAGAGTGATTATAGGAAAAATTTGAAGTGAAGGAGAACATACGGTATGATTTAATCGAGATGATTTTCAGATGGCAGTAAAGGAGGGGGAGGGAGAAAGAGAGGGAGGAGGAGGGAGGGGGAGGGAGAGAGAAGGAAGGGGAGGAGGAGGGCGGGAGAGAGGGAGGGAAAGAGGAGAAGGGAGGGAGAGGGAGGGAAAGAGGGAAGGGGAGGGAGGGAGAGGCAGGGAGCAGGAAGGAAGAGACAGGAAGGCAAAGCAAAACCTTACTGCGTTTTGCAGTTATTGCATAGTGACAGAGATGCAGTAGACAAATTTCAAAGCCCAATATCAGTGCAAGAGCTGCAGTTCTGTATCTCCAGAGTTCACGCACTTTGCAGATGGCGTGAACAACTTTGGAGTTTACCCTACCATATATACTAAATACTGCATATTAAGTTCACACACAATGTGAGTATTAATAAGGTTCTTAGTGCTATCTGAATCACCTGGGTAAAGTTCCAAAGTTCACTGAGTCATTTTCACTTAAATAAATTATCTTGATTGTGTTAGGGAACATGCAGGCACTGCATGCACCAGAGAGACCCGTGTGCCGTAAGGTCATTTGTCAACAAGGATCATTGTCCTTCTCATTTTTCTTAGGGCCTGGAGCTGTAAAAAGGGAGTTACAGTTTTCAGTGAAGCAAGGATGGCTTAATACAAAAGATAAGCACTGTTGCCTACCCAGGGTTGTTTGTATAACTTGAGTGTATTGATAACTAACTCCCACTCATCTTCAAAATAATTTGTAATGTGGTTATATTTAGTTATGTCTGTTAAAAATCCCCCCAAAGAAAACTACCTTGCTACAGTATGTATTTGAGGTATTCTTTTTTTTTTTTTTTTTTTTTTTTTTTGAAGAGATAACCATGGGTGTATCTGTGTGATTCTTATGTATTACTTAAGATTTTCCATTGAGGTACTCCTTCCCCCTTGATGAGTAGGATTATTTGACCTTTCCTTCTCCCTAATTCCTACATTATAACTTGAATGTTCTATGGTGTGTGCACTAAAATAAACACGAGCACACTGATATATGATTGAGTTCATATGTTACTGCTCTGGAGGCTGAAAGTAACTCAATTCCTTCCTTATGTGTGCTTAATAGGCTAACACAGGACAGCTGACCTTTTAACTTAAAAATACTGTTAATGTTTTGTTCCAGATCTTAAAGTTCGCATCTGAAATCTATGTAAATGTGTAAAATAACTAAGTAAAATCTATTTGGAAAACAAATTTGGATCATTATGTAATCACAATAAAGCCCAAAAAGCTAAAATATTTAACCTACACGTGAAACAGTGAGCGCATCGCACCTAACGTGTGTGAGGCTGCACCTCCGCTGTTTGGCAGTTAGCAGGAGCACGTAGCACATTCTCAGTCATGCTTCATAAAGAGGCTCACGAGGACTCCCAGAGCTGCATCAGTACGAGCTAAGCACAACGGCAGGGGTGCGTTCAGCTCAAAGCACAGCGCCTGGAGGAGGGTTAAGGGCAGCGTGTCTCTTCCGGCAATAAAATCCTAAAACAAGTTTAAACACTCACCTCCTCCCCTACCTGTCAGCGGCACCTACAGCTCCTGGCTGTAACCCCAAGTCCAAACGACCATGAAGGGAAAGTGCTTAAAGCTTTGTAAGACATTAGGAGGGCACAGCAGCCAACTAAGGACAAGACGACGTCCAGAAGGACTTGAGGAAGTGGCAAAGGCAGTGGGATAAGTGTGTTTGGAGGGAGGTGAAACAATTTTAGATTACTGGTAGAACACGTTTACTGTAATAAATGCTTGTTATTTAAACATCAAAAAAAAAACGTATCGTAAGACAGTAAAAAGCTGTCTTATTCCTACTATTCTTTACTAAAACACATGTTCAATTAGGAATGCATCAAACTATATTTCAAAATGCAGAGGCAATGAAGAGAAAGAGGCATGAATACAATACATAGATATGTATTTTTGTTTCAAAACCCAGTAACAATTAGAATTGAGTGAAAAAGCTGGAAAGATATATCAAACACCAAATTTTATTTTCCTGGATAAATAGAAGTTCTTACAAATCAGTAATAGAACAGTGGTGTAGTTAATGGCAAAATATATGAACTGATATTACCCCAAAGCTGGGTCTTAGAAAATAAACACACCCATCGTAAAATCTGTGACCCTTAAACCTGACAGGTCGTCAGCAACAAAATAATTTCATCACATGGAATTGGGGCATTTGTGGATGACACTGTCCCTCTTACATGCAGCTGAATAGGAAATTGATGTCAGTTTGGTGAATGACAATTTTGCAATGTCTACTAAAATTAAAAATATATGTTTGTTTACCCAGAATTGTACTCAAAAGTCTTGTTTTCACAAGTATAGTTGCATACATTAAAACTGTGCATATTCACTACAGTTTTGTATAAAATAGTAAAAATTGGAAAGAAACTGTTACTTCATTATTTGGTAACAAATTATATAAGTGCATATATAAAGCATAATATCAGATAACATTTTAAAAGAAAGACATATATATACTATTAGTACAGGACACTCAAAGTTTAAAAAAAAAACAAAACTAAGAAATTCCGAGCAAATGATGTTTGCATACACCACTTATTACAAAATATATTTGTATAAATGTGTGCTTATTTGTAAATGGATAGAGTTCTCTGGAAAGCTACTGACAACACTAATTCTCTCCTGGGAAGTACTAGATATATGCAATCTTTGAATTTTGTATCATTTATGTTTAGTACCAAATTTGATAACCAATTGTACACATATTCACACATACGCGTACGTGCATATACACAAATATATAGGTCCTCAATATTCCCAAGTTCCAGTCAATTGGTGAATCAGAAGTATTTAGAAAAAGAAAGAGGCATGTGCGCTAAACACGTACAGATTTGCTTTTTCCTATGCTAATTCTTCAACAATATAACAAATATTTACATAACATTTGCATGTAATAGGGTGTTTTAAATGATGCTAAAGTGATGTAGATGTATGTGAGAGGGTGAGCATAACTTCTACGCAAATTGCAAATAGGGTGCTTGTGCTTCTGCAAACTTTGTATGGTGTGGGAGGGGTTGACCTGAACTAATCCCTGAAGGGCAATTATATTTACTCTGCGCTTTTGCATGTACACTGGACACACACATACAGCCACTGTCACTGTAGATAAAGTCTTTTCTTTCTTACCTCTGCAGAACTTTAACTTTAGGCATTCACTTCGCTAGATAGTTGGGTACAAAGAAAACCTAGTATCAAAACATGTTTGCCATAATGATTAGGTTTGTTATTCATTAACCATATATATTTTTTTCTTGAGATAGGGTCTCATTTACTTTAAGGTGGCCTTGAACTCACTATGTTCCCCAGGCTGGCCCCAAACTCACAGCGATCATCCTGCCTCAGCCTCCAGAGTGCTAGAATAGCAGACATGCGTCACCATGCCTGGCAACCGTATATTCTTCATGAGTATTCTAACTTCTGTTTATTACAGTTTACTGTTTGTCATGGTAAATAAGATAGGCTTTAGGATTGCAGATAAAGTACTGTATTAATTTTGGACTCTGTGTCCTTGGAAATTTACTTAACCCTGCTTGCCGCATTTTTTATAATTTCTAACATTAGAATAATAGACTTGGGCTGGTGAGATGGCTCAGTGGTCTAAAGCACCTACTTGGAACAAGCTTAGCAAAG
>NDGM011233480.1:16585-20273 GCA_002564305.1 Octomys mimax | reverse complement strand
AAAAAAAAAAAATCTTATAGGAAAAAAGTTCTATAGTTCACAGAAGAGAAGCACAAAGACCAGGTAGAAGACACAGCTCATACTGAGGCAATCCATTTGAGAACTGGCAGACAGTAGGCAGTACAATGGCCAGAAAAGAATGCCATAGTAATACTACAATCCTGGTGATCCAACAGTGACGTGTTAAGTTTTTCTATATTGCTACTCATCACTGGTTAACAGAAAAGTTCTGGAAAGAAGGTTCCTTCCAGACAGTGTCTTACAAGGTCTTAAGAGTCCTATACTTGTTTGTGTTGTGCACAAGAAAGGAGAAAGTGCAGAGAGTCCTATACACATCATTTCTGAGTGCACCCCTACCTCTGCTCATATTTCACTGGCAAGAGTGTTCGCCCACTACCGCCCCCTCGCAAGGGTCGTGGCCATGAAGTCCAGCAGTGTGTCATGACAGTAGAGGACAACACCGGCATTCTGCAGCACTAGATGTGCTTATCATGGTAAATACTTAGGAACACAGCAAAATGAGTACAGATCCAGGAACATTTGGGACAAGTGAGAAGGTTACCAAAAGAAGAAACAGATGGAAAGGCGAGTTTCAGTCCATGGCTGAAGTTCTGTGCACAGAGTTCAGGGGAATTTTCAGTGTGGGTGGGCCAGTGCTATTGGGTATTGCTGATCATTATAAGTCTTCTCAAAATAAAACTATTAAGTGAGCTTGTACTGATTATAAAATAATATGTGCACCTTAGACATTTTGCACATTATGAACTACAAATTTCAAATCATCTGCACTAATTCATTATTCGTGCTGTCAACATTTTGATGCATTACCTATCAATCTTTTTGTTAGTTTGTATGCATTTAGACTCCTATCTGTATATTTTTGAGAAAACAAAACTAAACACATAGCTTGGCATCGTTTTGCCTTGTGCTTCTTTCACATGGTACAGTATATATAAGAGCAAGACCTACGGTCAGAGTCTCTGGGCTTCTGTGACCACTTCACCATTCCCCAGAAGGATGTCCTAGGCAAGTCCCTTGTTCCGCGCTCTCTTTTATCCACCCAGAAATTACTGGGAAGATGAAGGGAGAAAATTCACAAAGATATGTGCTTTTATGTAATACATGCCTTAAAGGTTAGGTATTGTATTGTGAATATCTTTATATTTTATTATGCATGTTTTCAACCATGTAGACAATGTCTTCTTATCTTCTTGTTAGGAGTTTAGTTGGTTTTCTTTCTATATGTGTGTATATATGTGTTTGTATATATCATATCATTTATTGCTTGTACAGAAATATTGGTTCATAAAGTTTATATATTTGCATTTCCACAAAATAAAATACACTATCACCAGTCAATAGCGTATCACTCAGTTGTCATCTCCAACTGTTATGCCGTTAATATTTCATTAGCATTCGGCAAGAATCTCAAATTTCTTCTTTCTCTTTGATATGGATTAAATGTGTCCTGTGTCACATTTATGTACCGAAGGCCTGAGCCACAAGTGGGAGTATGAGGACCTAGGCCTGGGTGATTAGGTTTTGAACAGGATGTTGCCTGAAGGAAACTGATGCTCTCCAAAGAAGAGAGAGCCGACTTGAGATAGCTCACTCTTTCTGCCATTTCAGGAAGACCTTGGCCACCTGCAAACCAAGAAGTACATTTAGCTGTGCTACCGGGGCTGCCTCTAGGGCCCCAGGTGACTAAAACAGTTACCCTTCACAGTTACTTTGGCCTTGGTAAAGGGCCAGAAGTCATGTGGTTATGTGCACCATGAGTAGTCAGTGATGACGCCCTGATGACATTTACAGGACTGCCTTGCTGGTGAATGGCACTTGCCTGCAATTTTTTTTTGTATACCTAGGATTGAACTCAAGACCCTGCGCTTGCCAGGCAAGCACTTATTCTACTGAGCTATCTCGTTGGCCCTTCCTGCAATTTTGACTATTATTTTTTTTATCATAATTCCTAAATATACTCATGAAAGAAAAATTCCAGAACTGCTTCAGGAAGTGATAAGAATGAACGGATAAGTATGTGCCAAGCAGGGGGAATATTCTGAGAGGGCTTAATGGCCATGTGTCTTTTACTATAATAAATGTCTAAAAGTTTGTTTATTCACTGTATTTTTCAATCATATGCACTTTGTTGGTTGAATAGTTCAGTCATTTATATTTTGTCACATTAGCCTAAGCTGCATGATACAATTACCAACCTCAGTATTGATCTCTCTCTCTCTCTCGCTCTCTCTCTCTCTCTCTCACACACACACACACACAGTGTCTATTTGAAGAACAAAATTACTATCTCAGTTCATAGACTATTTGGATTGTGGCAAATAGACATGATTGTATTGACGATGCTATTGGTAAATGTTATTTCAATGCCAGGTGCATTTAAAAAGAAGGCTACCAAAAGTAGATAGTATTACGTTCATCTAAAATACATAAGAAGTGAAGCAACTTGATTAAACATTTGGGAATATATTTTGTTTTCTCTGGTCATATTATATAGAAATATCTGAAATTCATTCTTTTAATATAATCACTTCCTGTATTAGGTTGTGTTCAGAACACTATCCTTAATTAGAGAACTAGAAGCTCAAGGGTTAGAAAGCGTTTGCTAAGATGCTGTGGAACAAATAAGCTTCTTCCATGGTGAGTTACACCAAACAGAATTGTTTCCATGGGAAGCAACAGTTCGAAGTGCCCAACTGTTTAAGACCTGTCTAGCTATTGGCCACCATTGCACTATGTTTTAGAACTACTTCAAAAGAAAAAGGATGCCATTGCCTTCAGTTTCACACTACCTCTAAGGGCTGGTGTCCTCTTGCAGAATTTGAGAGGTCACTGCTGTAGGAATGTTGGTTTCTGTGTTTTACAGCTACTTCCCATTAAAGCACCAAATGGTTTCATTTACTTCCTGGGTACGATCCAGAAACGCAATTCAGGCAAGTTGCAAATTCCTTTTGGCAATTCCTACTAAGATGGCCAAAACCAAAAAACCAGGTGTTACCCATAAATCCCTGTAAATTACCCAAACAGCAGATTCCCTGTGTCAGAGAAATGAGAGAGATCCTGTAAGTGGATTTTAACCGTGTTATCCTCAAGTAATAAAACAAGACCACACACTTACCTGAAATGATTAGAATAAAAGTGTGTCTCTCAGAAACCTAAATAATCATTTTCAAAGAAGATCATGCAGCCTGTCTATAAAATTTTACTGAATTGAGTAAAAAAACAAAAACAAAAGGAACTGCATTTTTTTTAAGGCACAGTTGTTGATAACATGACACTGCAAAAGATTCCAAGGGTCAGAAACATATGAATATTAAAAAAGAATATATCAAGTATACAATATATGTATATATGTCAGGGCCGTAACAGTCACAGTGATGATGGCACTGTGCTGATGACTCCTTCTCATTAATTATAGCATGCTTGTTGCTTTTAGAGTCAGATTTACAGCAAGGTTTAGAGCAGGAAAAAGAGAATGTAGAAAGGAAAAGTAAAGAAGTGCAGAGTGAGGGATTGTCAAGGGTGGAGGAGAGGAAAGAAAGAAGTGAAAGGGGGGGCGGAGAGAAAAGCAGGACTAAGACGGAAAACGGGGACATGGGGCCGTCCCTCTTCACCTGGTCCTTTGAATTAGGAACAGCAAGACTGTGGGCATCCCCTTGTCCATCGCAGA
>NDGM011233480.1:1585-11585 GCA_002564305.1 Octomys mimax | reverse complement strand
TGGGCAGCTTCAGGAAACATTCACACAGATGCTCAAAACACGGAAACGTGTGCTGGAGCAAATGTGGGGAAATTAGAAAAGGAGGAGGAGGAGGAGGCTTTGAAACTTAGTTGAAATTCATTGAGAATAATTACTGTGGTGATGACACACTCTCTAACATTGCTGCGAGACTTGGTCAGCTTAATCAATAAAATAAAAGCCATACAATTCATATTTATAAACACAAACCTTATATCTTTAATATATTACTAAGACCTTCAGAAACTTATTTTTTTATTCTTTTGAGGTACCAAGGATTGAACTCAGGACCCTGCGCTTGCCAGGCAAGCACTTATTTTACTGAGCTATCTCCCCAGCCCCGTTCAGGAATTTAAAAAATAGTAATAACAATAACTTGAGGAGGCAGGACTGAACGGGTCCCTAACCATGGGTGTTTCACTCGTGTGAATACACGCCCACTTTTTCCTGCCTCTGCAGGAGCTGGGGTCTCTGTGGGCACCATGACTCTTTAGTTTATTCTCCAGAGTCACAGTAAGGGTTTTTCTTGTTCTGTCCTGCAAGTGGGTGGCTGTTCTGTGAACCAGATCCACAGTCTTCTGGGCCCTTCGGATGCCTGCAGTAAGATAGGAGGAAACAACAGTAATGCCACATTCACCACAGCTCTTTTTTCACTATAACAATTAGACACATTAACTTTTTGCTGTCTGTATCACAGTCTTTAAGAATATTTGGAAAGATTAGCAGCATTAGTTCAGAGAAGCAGAGTTGTTGACACAAAGCAAACTCATTTTCTTGGATAGAATTTCACATAGTCATCTTTGATGTTGTAGCTACTTTACCACCTTTATTGGTTGTTGGAGAAAGCACAGATAACTAGCAGAAAAATCAGAGAGATGATACAGGTCATGAAATATTCTCAGAGGCAAGAGCCTTGACATTATTCTTATTGAAAATACATCTTCATTTCTGTAAACGGCATGCATAAGTTTAAGGAAGAAGAAAGGACAGAAGGGAGGGAGGGAAAGAGAAAGAAGAAATCTACTGCCAATAATAAGCAGATCGCCATTCCAAAATGCTTTTTACCTGACAAAATACTTTCACATGAATGATCCTTAAATAAAATGTGTGAATTAGCAAATATATGTGCTGTCATTCTCCTAAGCAAATAGAAACAAAAGAAATTCCTGCTTTTGGCATATCTGTGGACCTTGTTTCGAATCTAAATACAATTGCTTATTAGGACTCTAGACAATATATCAAATTCCGTGGACTTTGCATTTTTATTTCTCAATGTGAAATATAAATCTGTACCACATAGGATCATAGAGGGGATAAAATCAGATAAAGAAAGTAATGAGTTGTATAATATAGTAGGTGTTCAATAAATTCTATTTATTTCATGCATCCATCATAACTGATAGGTTGGAACTGGTTATAGTTTACAGTTATTGTCCTTTGAAGTAACCAAGTATAGTGATGTAAAAATAAGAATAACTTGTGCACACGCTGTATGGTATTCATAAAGGAATAAATATTTCCTGGTGACACATGGTGGAACATGCTTATAATCCCATTTAATTGGGAAGTTGAGGCAGGAAGATTGCTAATTCCAAGCCATCCCAGGCAACTTAACAACATGACCCTGTCTCAAAATAAAACATATAAAGGCTAGGCCATGCCTGAGGCCCTGAGTCTGATTCCCTGTCCTGTGGGAGCGTGTCATAGAAGTGTGCTGTGTGTGTTTGTGTGTGTGTGTGTGTGTGTGTGTGTGTGTGTGCAGGGAGGATTCCCCACCTCCAAATGAAGGCTTGCCATTTGGGCAAGAATAAAAGTACAAGGAAAAGTTAATGTATCATTGTGTAGTTTAAGTAACTTCATACACTTCTGTGGCTACCACTGGAGGTTAGAAAATGGTACTCTACCTCACAGTGCGTCTCATATGAGTACTTTAAGCTGAAGAAACAGCTTCAACTTTCCCAGATACGCTGCCTCTCCCCCACCTGCCTCTCCCGCACCCCCTCCTACCCTCTTCCCACCATTTTCTGTCCTGAAGTATTAGCCGCAGAGAGGGCTTTCTCTGGATTTCTCTTATCTGAGGGAGTTCCTTCAGAAAGAATGAATTTTCTTAGCTTCCCTTCCTGGAATCTCATTAACCAGGGAAGATTGATCACTAGAGAAGAAATTAAAGGTCACCACCATCCCATCTGGACAGATTCTCCAGCTATTCTCAGGGCTATCACCTGAGAGACTTAATTTGCATAGAGAGACAGTCCTTGGTCTCAGAATGGTCTACCCACAGCGTTGCAGGCCTTGTCGCTACTCCTCCCTGACAGAGTCCAGAAGATCGTGGCTCCAGCCATCTCTCCTTCAGTGTCACTCACAGGCCTTAAAAATCACTTCCTCTTCCTAGAAGTTGCCAGTAGCCTCATAGTACTCCTCCTCTCTAAAGAGGGTGCTTAAGCTTCAGCCACCCGGGCCCTCTTGGAGCTTCATCTTCTGTAGGACTCGTGTACCTGCATGTTAACAAACATCATGTCTCATCTCTTGTGTGTCTCCCTTGCCAGTTTGTTCTATAAATTGAAGTTACTGAACTTCCATGAGACAGAATGAAATTTCTTTGCACCCCACACTAATGAGTACTTCGCTGCTCTCAAAATTTATGTTTTGATTTCATTTTGTTTGAACCTTCCATTGGTCAGGGAGCAGCTCACCAGAAACTTCCCTGAGAGCTGAAATTCCCTAGCAGATCCCATCTCGGCACCACGTCACTTCCGACACTCCGGGAACTACTTCTGACTGACACAGACAGCCGGTGCTGAGAGGGCTCGTGGGTACTCGAAGATTCTTTTTTATCATTTATCTTAAAAAGTGAAAGAAGTTAAAAGAAAGAAAACAACTCAAGCACATTTTTTTTAAAAGCTCCTGTATTCTTATTTTTCCTAAGACTGTTTCCTTGGATGGGACACATTGTGGAAATCTGTACGCATTTTGTGGTGGGCCTCGGAAAAGGGTTGCAGCTCCACTACT
The DNA here is from genome assembly GCA_002564305.1 of Octomys mimax. Lineage (NCBI taxonomy): Eukaryota > Metazoa > Chordata > Mammalia > Rodentia > Octodontidae > Octomys > Octomys mimax. Next base: position 8,558 of record NDGM011233480.1, on the reverse strand, counting down.
GTCACAGATCCCAGGACTCTCACTAGAGATGGCACGTGTCTTACGCTGTGCATGATAATCGCAACCATCCAGGAACTGAAGAGTGCTGGGCATGGAATCCCTCCAGAACATTGTGGCACCATTCCCTGACCTTCCTAGTCCCTGCTGCGCTTTCAGGCACAAGATTATAAATTTGCTTGACAAGGACCCACTCGCCAGTGACTAACAGCCTTAAAGAAAAGCTATTATTTTAAAAAGGAAACTATAAAAACAGCAATAACCTAGAAGCAAATTATAAGTAAAGTAACACCTAAGAGTGAACCTATGACTTTCTTGATCATTATAATAGTGGCTATCATAAAAAAGTTCAAAATTTTATTAATATGCTAGTGACAAAGTATCCTGCTTCTCAACCTGAGTCTATGACTTCACCCTACATAGAGGAACCAACCAAGGTGTTAAAAGTAGAATGCTAAATTAACAGGAATAGTACATCATAGTCACATGTTAATTCAAACTTATAAAGAATAAATTTTAGCAATAATTAATGTAGTACTAATAGTGAACTTTTATCTACAGGTAGAATAAAAATCTACAGACCTGAACTTCAAGATTTATTTTAAAAAATAAATTTTTAAAAAATCAGATAATTTATCACAAGATCCTTATAAGCCCTTTCTGGGCTACCGATCACAATCAAGAATACTGGATATGACTGACAATATTAATACTGATTATACCCAGTGGCATGGTTTGGATAACAAGATGTGCTTCTTATACCTGTGCTTTGTTACAGTGCAGTGCATGGGCATATTTCAGGGCTACAGATCTGACAGCAGGAAAGAGGAATAGAGACATAATTAACATTCATCTAATTTATGCTTTTTTGTCAAACATGATTAACTCAGGTTGATACTCTCTCCATAAATGCACAAACCATTGGGAAAAAATTAAACTCAGAAAATATCCTACAATAAAGAGTGTTCAATAATTACTATAAACCATGCTATGGACATTCATAAATAAGTAATACTATAGCTAAGTAAATTAATATCTTTGCAAAACATTTATAAGAAAGTGCATAGAAGGGCCAGGGAAATAGCTCAGCAGCATACGCACCTGCCTGGCAAGCACAAGGTCCCAAGTTCCATCCTTAGTACCAAACCAAACCAAACCAAATGAAATAAAAACAAAAAGTGCATAAAAGCTTTAGAACATGCTTAAAAAGAGGAAAGATGGAAAACCAGGGCAGCAAAAGGTCATAGCAAGGACCAAAGAGTGTGCCATTTCCACCCTGGATGATTTTGAGACTCTAAACCAATGGATGAAAAGAGTTCTATGACATTAGGTGGCTAAGCGGTGGGAGACAGGAGGGCAACATGCAGATTGCTGGAGGTTGAGGGTGGAAGGGACAATCGGCCTCTAGACAAGAGCAGTCATTGGAAAGCTCAGCAGTAGAAAATAAGAAAAGATCATCTAGATTATTAAATGCTTATGGGGACTGTCCCCTCACATTGAGCCTGACTTTTTCTGAACTCATTTGGAGTTTCATGAAGCAATGTTTGATTATTTTAGAAAAATATTCCAAAGTCTCAGTGATCATAAGATTCACTGCGCTTTTCATGAAAACACAGATTTGCAGGCCAGGCCCCGAAAGAATGAGTCAAAGTCTCTGATAACTGGACTTGAAGTTGTATACTTTTAATAAGGAAAAACCCAGTCATTCTTATGAATGGGTAACTTTGGAGGAAACTGCTTTTGCGCATGAAGTGGTGAGGGGGAAAGAGTTTTCCTTCTGCCTTTCTAAGTGCTTGGCTGAAAGTCCTATAATAAAAATAAGAAATTACAAAGAGAAACGCAACCAGAAATGTATTAATATGAAATGTGATCTAAAACTATGGAGTATTTTTTATTTTTGTTTTTTGGCGGAACCGGGGATTGAACTCAGGCCCTTGCGCTTGCCAGGGAAGCGCTTATTCCACTGAGCCATCTCCCCAGCCAAAACTATGGAGTATTTTTAGATGTTAAAATATTGTGAAGGTAAAATGCACTGTCATTAATGCTCCTCTAAATGCTCCTCTTGGTTTCTAACACGTTTATTCCAGTATTTCTCACGCTGTCTGCAGCAGTTCTGGAAATCCTCTTTCCTGAGCGTCTTTGTGGCGCTCTCATGGCTCAATAAACTCAAGACATCTATTTTCCATGATCATTTTGACTGGGAAAGAGCCAGAGCGCGCACAGAGCCACATCTAGCGAATAAGATGGTCAAGGACACCATCGTGCTATAAGCCTCCTTTTCTGTTCACCGTCACTTGACAGAAGCATGTACTGCATTTTTTAAGTCACATTTCATGAACACATGCACAGAAAAGCACTTATAGAAGTGCTCTGGAAAGTCCTCACAAGGATGGCATCCGCCCGCAGCAAGGGGACAGCTTACGAGCGCACCGCAGTGGGTCCTTCCTGTAACAAAATTTTATTTTTTGACTGCGTAATTCTTTTCACTTTTCTATTTTTAAAGAAAATACCAAAAATATAAAAAACGTTAGAAATGATACAGAATTTCACTAAAGAAAATGATGCAAATTCAACAATGGTTTTTAGATTTGACGTTGTTTTCTTCAAATAAAATTTTAAAATATAAACACTTATTTGCATTTTTAATTACTCCTGCATATACTCATACATACAGGAAAGAAAACTCAAAGAAAGAACTATTCTTACAGCTAGGGCCTCTCTAGCATCTCCATCTTCAGCAAAGAAAGAAGAGGGTAGAGGAAATAATGTTTTGAAGAAGAGACCAGGAAAATCAGTGAGTAAAAGTAAGCTTGTTATATTCTAGATTTAAGTTTTCACTCTAACAGATTTAAGGCTCTTGAGATTCATTGTCTTTCTCTTCCTATTACATGAGGGGAGACACCCTGAGAAAAGATGGCCTTGTAGATGTAAGTTTTCCCTACACAAAGGCAGCTTCTCTGAATTAAGAGCTTGTACTCTGTCTGCTGTTTCTCAGAATATACTTTTTGCCAGTAAGCCAGAGTCCGCAGAGTCGTGTTTTGTTCTCCTAAAACATCACAGCTAAAGCTGCCTTTAATGCACATTGATTCATCTTTACGTTTTTTTCACCAAATACACACTTTGCTATGATTCAATAAGTGTCCCCCAAAGACACACCTGTGGGAAGCTTGGAAACCAGCTCCCTGCCTTGGGGGGTGAGCCCAGGTGGGAAAGAAGTCTTCAGGCTCGCACACAGGCCCTCAAAGCTGGCCCTGTGCAGCTGCCATGAGGCATGCAGTTTGATCAGCTGCCACCTCCTGCCACAAGCCTGCCATGATGCCCTGGGTGAGCGTAGGATCCAAGCAGCGTAGTCAACCAGTTATGCTCTGAAACAACCATGGAGCAGAATGAACCTTTCTCTTTTAAAAATTAGTATTTCAGACATTTGTTGCAGTAATTGTAAGCTCTGAGTAACACAACTCCTGTGGGCGTGAATGCTTTTTGCTGCTTTTTATATTTTATAGAACAATAATGACACCATGTTAAAGTAAAAGTGCATAATAAAAACATGTTGGCTAATTAAATTTCATCTTTTCAAGCCTACGTTACTTATGATAGCAGGGCATAATGAAAGTGTCTGAGCAGATCTGCACCTTCGGTACCCCATAAATTCAAGGTCATGAGACCTGGGTTCCTTCCTGGTGGTTTTGTCGCATATATAAGTGAGTGAGGTCTTCATATAATGTATCTGGAAAGGTTCTCAGGACCAGTTAGAGAAGGAGCCCCCAAAGTAACAGGCTGAAACTATTTTGTCAATAATTAATTCCTAAATATTCTGGGGAAAAAATCAAATTTGGAGATATAATTTTCCTGTACTTAACTATTTTAAGTTAGAGGGAGGGGCTATTATTGTGCAGTACCTTTAACCTAGATAAAAATACAATTTTCTGGAAATTCTCCAGCTCAGAATATGGTTTACATAACTGTTAGGTTTCAGGATTTTTTTTTTTTTTTAAATCACGAAGAATACAGACAAACATAAAAGAAACCAAGCACTGGTCTCATGAAACTCACCTTCTGGTGGGAGAAGCAGGCAGTGGCTAAGTTAGAATGTGTGATGGTGAAACGAAGCTGAAGAAAGGACAGGCCACCCGTACCCCGCTTTCTGGGGCTCAGTCCACCTTCTGAACAAGCGCTGGTTGGAGTTCAAGATGCTCAGTGTGAACCTAATGGGAGTGAGTGACAGGTGTGCTGGCTGGTGCGCTGTGTCGACCCAAGAAGTGTAGAAGTGAACTCAGCACGCGGCCAGGGGCAGCACTCGGCAGGCGTGCTAGGGCTGTGCAAGAAGAGGGTGTAGATACCGTGCAAGGGACACACCTGCCTGGGAGGGGCAGCCTGGCTGTAGTATAAAGAAGGAAACAGGCTTCCTCCCCGCNCCCCCATTTAGTTTTTGCTCTTGTTGCACGTGCTGTCTTCCGCTGTCATGAACTGTTGCCCCGTGCCCTGCCACTCTGCCTTGGAGCCCGCTGAGTATGGACTGAAAGCTCCACAGACTGTGAGCTACATAAAGGTTTCCTTCTTCAATTTTGGCCATTGGGTGTTCTGTCCCAGCAATGAGAGAAAACTAACCAAGACACCAGGTAACTTGGATTATGCTGAATAATCTCCTGGGCATGAGCACAGCGGTCTCACGCAACCCGTGGTGGACCCCAGTCCGAATTACAAGGCAGTGACTGTGCTGCTTTGACCCCCTTGGGATTTGGACGCTCTAACAGTTCCCTAAGGGCCGTAAAAAATTAGAAGCTCAAAGCCAAGCTGGCAGGAATCATAACGCAGACCAATCCCTCAGTCCCAACTCAGAGCCTAATGTTTAAAAACCTCAACCATAAGCCTCCTCACTGCCAGGGCTCCTCTCCCTGGCCCATTTCTGCCCTGTGTATTGTACTTTCATTTTCAAATCAATCTTTTTTCTTGCTGCTCCTTTGGGAGTCAGAAGAACACCAAGAGGACTGGCCAGATAGCGCAGGGATTAAAGTGTGGGCTTGGGCAGACACAGGGACCGGGGTTGGACCCCCTCTATGCTGTACCGGCCCCGCAACCCGGGCACACTGAGACAGCGAGTGAGACTGGGCGTGGTGGCGCACACATGTAATCCCAGCGCTTGGGAAGCTGGAAACAGGAGGATCACTACGAGTCCCATCTGTGTAGTCCCATCCTGTAGACCTTGTACTAACACATTAAAAATAAATTCAAAAAAAAAGCAGAACACCAAGAGCCTGGAACAATGGTGCTGAAGGAACAAACTGCAAGAGGAAGAGGAAGTGTGAACCTAGGGAGGAAGCTCTACAAGGCAGTCAGGGAGGCCTCCGCGGGCAAACCCCCGAGTGTACGCAGCTGAGAAGCCACAAGCACCCCAGGAGCTGACAGAAGTGCAGGCACCTCCGGCTGGACGCATCCAGGCCCGTGATGGAAGGACCTCCGTGGAGACAGGAGGGGAAGGATGCCAGCAGGGCCAAGCATAGGGAAGGAGACTGTGGGGTGGCAAAATGAACGATTTAACATGCTGCCTGGAGAATTCTACATACAATAACTCATTTAATACATGCAGCGCTCCTGACAGTGTTTTACTGTTATCTCTAAAGACGAAGCAAAGTGACAGAAAGAATTTAACTTTTTAACGTGACTAAGCTGTGTTCACACAGACCATATCTGTGAATTTGAATCCGCTACTTCACTCTTAATACTTCTACTCGTCTTGAAGCAAATTTGCTTCTCCTTCACTCCCAGCCTACCCTATACATGCTCACAGCGTCCCCTCCTTTTTCTCTGTCCTGGCCCTTAGCAGCAAGTATTAGAGTATCAGGGAAATTGGATTTTGGGGGTGCCCCAAGACCAAGTTCCAGGCAGTGTAATTTCTGTTTCGTTTTCCTTCTGCATCTCTCCACTTATTTTCTATTTGACTATTGATCGAGGGTGCATGACCCAGGTGTGCCTCAGACAGAATTTATGTATTGATTTAGCCTGAAAGACACGTTAACTTAGCTCATCATTTCTGAGAGGGGTCATTTTGGTCAGCCAGGCATGCGGGCTTCTCCTACGGCCATTCCTTTGATCCCTTTTGGAACTGCTGCTGCTCCCTTCTCAATCAACCCTCTCAGTACAGAGATACAGGGAGAGCAATGTGTCCAGACAGGGGCAAAGGGCATGCATGGCTCCTGTCCCATCCAGTTCCCACAGCTCATACTGGAAGGGAGAAAACACAATTCAGAGCTCTCTCTCTCTCTCTCTCTCTCTCTCTCTCTCTCTCTCTCTCCATATTTCTTATTGAATCCAACTTTATGAGACATTTTGAAAGTCTTATTCTTTTTCTTTAAAGAAAACTAGAATATCCTGCCTGGAATGAAAGCATGGTGACATCATCCAGGGCAGGGGAACGGAGAGCACTGTAAGAAGCACAGACAGTGACAAAAAGCATGCCAATCTTCCATGACACGTAAAGCCCACGTGATGGGGAAAAAATTGAAAGGGAAGAATCAAGAAATGCCTGCGTATGGAAAATGGAATAAAAGAGGGACATGTCTCTGCTACCTAGTACCACGTACTTGGAAAAGAAGGAGAATAGGAATGGGGGATTTCATTGCTGTGTCTCTAGTCTCAGCATGTTCCAGAGGCTGTGTGACCCTGGACAAATATGCTGCTGTTCTTCTTATATAAGTATAATTGGATCTACTTTATAGAGTTATAGGAATTAACTAGTGAGTAGACATAAAGTCAGCATAGAGTAACAAATTATAAAGAGTGAATATCAACTCCTTGTAATTAACTTCTTACAGCCTCTTTTATTCAGATAAAATAATGGATTTCTAATTTTATAAGTACAAGGTCCTCATAATATACATATATATATATATATATTTTTTTTTTTTTCCAGAATTGAGGATTGAACTCAGGCCCTTGCGCTTGCCAGGCAAGGGCTTATTCTACTGAGCCATCTCCC
>NDGM011233479.1:0-10948 GCA_002564305.1 Octomys mimax | reverse complement strand
TAATATGGCTTTACTTTTTATACTTCACTTTTATACTTTTCTGCTGGATGGTTAAGACCAAGAGCAATCAAGACCTATGCAATAAGAGTTGCAGCTTTTGGGTGTGATGAGGTCAGTGATATCCCCTCAGGATTTATCCTGAAATTCTGTACCTCAGATTGTAGAACCTTTGTCAGTGTCAGCCATGTGGATGAGTCATGGCTGAGCTGTGTTATTAAAAGAGAATATGAACTCGATCTACAGGGATCCTCTTTATATTGTACTATTTTAAAGCACAATGTCAAACCTTTAAGAAAACTTGATCAGTAACAAAAGTAGAATAGTTTTAAAATGAGAAAAAGGGACAAGAGTATTTGTGGCAAAATGGATGTACCTTGAGAACATAATGTTAAGTGAAATAGAAACACAAACTTACATACCTCTTGCTTTCTCATATATGAAAAACCAAAAAAATAAAGATACAATTAAAATATACTAAGAAACATGGAAAACTAAGATGAATTATGCGCATGTATAAGCTTCTCAGGGGAAGTTTAATCATTATGTATACCAAATATGAATGGATATAAAATAAGGAATAAAGAACTACATGTAATAGAGATATTGAAGAAATATAGAGGAAAATATAAATAAAAGATTTAAAGTGATGAAAATTATATACTGAAATCTATATCCAATGGAAATTTTAGCAAATGCATTTAATTTAGAAGTCAATTAAGCAAAAACATTTAGACACATAGCTGGAAATAATATATGAATGAACTATAAAGTAAATTAATATAAAATTTCCTAACTAGCAGTCAGAAATAAGAATAACAAAACACACCCAAAATATTATTAAAAACCTAGATTCAAAAACTAAAAATATTATGCAAGCTTCACCTAGGTAATTCTTCAATGATGTGAGACTTTAATTAAAGCAGACTACTCTTTATCATGTGAATGATTCTCATCTGATTAATTAAAAATCTTAAGGCCAAATATAAGTTTCTTAAAGACAAATAAATGATCCCTGAAAGCTCCAGTAAGAAAATTCCACGTGTTTCTGGGTTACTGGTGTTCTCTGTAAGAAGACTAGATTGCAATATGGATCTTCCATGTGAATATCCAGCTCAGTAATTCGCCTTAAAAACTCCAGACCTGCAAGCCTCAGAAATTTTTAGCTATTTCCAAAAAATAAAACAAGGAAGAGAGAAAGAGAAAGAGAGAGAGAGACAGAGAGACAGAGAGACAGAGAGAGAGAGAGACAGAGAGAGACAGAGAGAGAGACAGAGAGACAGAGAGAGACAGAGAGACAGAGAGACAGACAGAGAGTCAGACAGAGAGACAGAGAGAGACACAGAGAGAGAGACACAGAGACAAAGAGAGACACAGAGACAGACAGACAGAGACAGAGAGAGAGACAGATCAACAGAGAGAGAGAGATGTAAGATGGCTGAAAGGCTAAAATTTATGGTTTTTATTGTTCTACTGAATCCAAGTTAATACATAAGCAAGTTATTATCAATAAAATGATACATTAAATGATTTACATAAAGTAGATTATATGAACTACAACACATTTTAATAAAATTGAAGACAAAATGAAAAGAAACTTATGATTTTAGAGAATTCATTCTGTTTTGAAAACTGCTCATACAGCAAAGTCATCCAATCTATGATTTTGTTGAAACTTTTTTCCAGCCCTTCATGTGTGAAATTAAGCCAGTCTTAACCTGATCACCTAGCAAATAAAAAATCAAATTATCATAAAATTCAAAGTGTGTGATAAGCATTCTCTTTCTTTTAGAAATTTTATTTTATGAATAAAAATCTTTAGAAGGGCTAAAAATTTTAGATTTCTTTCATAATCACTGATAAAAAAAATCTTGACAAAACTTTTAATAAATATCGAAACAGGGGCCAGGGAGATAGCTCAGTAAAATAAGCGCTTGCCTGGCAAGCACAAGGGCCTGAATTCAATCCCTAGTTCTGCAAAATAAATAAATAAATGAATGAATAAATAAATAAACAAACAAATAGATAAATAAATAAATATAGAAACAGATGCAAAGTATAAATTATAAGTATAAATTATGAAACTATGGTTCAACTAAGTATCAATTTAATACACAAAAATCAACAATTCTAATCCACTCCATTATTTCCATAATCTAAAGAGAAAAAAATTCCTGTTCATTTCAAGAGATGTCTGGAACACAGCACTTCATGCAATTGGAGATAGAATTGTAATGTAACCCCTCAAGTTCCCAAGCCTTCCTCCATATAATAAATCAAACATTAATTTAAGTTTTAAATGTTTCAAAAGTAATTGAGTTCACAGATCAATAACCTTTATTTTACAAAGACATTTAGTGATAGCAATTTAGTCAGACAAGATCTTTAGGGTGACAAGTCACAGGTACAGGAAATTAACAGGCCAATTTGTAAAAGGCATTCAGTAGGCTACTTCCTGATAGAATATGGTGAGGGTCATACAGGAAAGACGGAGGTCAGTTTATGATGTCAGAACACCCGAGGCTGACAGTGGCCAGCACAGTGGTTATGAGACATCAGCACTTAGAACTGAGAGAAGCCACATTTTGTCAACCATCCAAAGGAGTTTAGGAACAGAAATTTTTTCCTTAAAACTTAAAAAAAAAAAAAGGCCAGCATGGCCACGTCTTTGGTTTTAGCCTTGAGTTCCCTGTGAGCAGAACGCAGATGCTCTGACTCCTGATTTATGCAGCTGAGAGCTAATAGGGCTGCTCCTGAAAGCCACAAAGTGTGGAGTAATAGGTTACAGCAGGAAGAGAAAAGTGATTCAGTATTTAAAATTTATATTATAAATAATTAGCAGAGCAGAAAAGGAAGACTTTCAATAAAATATAATAAATAAGTTCTGCAGGAAATAATACAACAAGCATCACATTTAACATTTAAATACTCAAAATTTGCCAAATGAGGGCTAGATTGGCACCAATTCTACTCATCATTTTAATAGAATTCTTAGCCACAGTGATAAGGTACTTACATAGTAAATTAGAAAAAGTCATTATACAAAAATGACATATATATATATATATATATATATATATAATTATATAATTCTGGAGATTATAAAGTGTCATTACTAGGACAAACATGTAATTTTCTCACAGAACAGTAGCACAAAACATTAAGTTATTTGTGTATATACAAAAAGCAAATGAACAATGCAAAATTGGGTCAGCCACAGTGTCTGGGGTTCAATCTAGAGCGTGCCCTGGTAGACCCGCCCATGGGACATGCTGCAACAGTGGTTGAGAGTGGATGTGGTGGTTCATGCCTGTAATCCCAGCACTTGGGAGGCTGAAAACAGCAGGATCACTGAGTCTGATCTGTATACTCAGACCCTGTAGACCCTGTACTAAACAAAAAAGAGAAAGAAAATTATTACCATGTAAGTCTAAATCTACTAGTTCTTCAAATCTAAGAATAAATTTACCAAACAAATACAAGTTTGTTTTGTACCAAAAAAGAAATTATGAAATATTACAGAAAAAAATTAAAAGCAAACCAAATAGAAGATTATGTCACCCTCAGAAAAAGAATATTTATCTTTCAACTCTATCCAAGCAGACCAATAAGCACAATGTAGTGAGAATAATGCTCTTAGCAGAGATTTTTTTTCAAGAAAAAACAACTGACTACAATTTCCCTGCAAGTAGAATGTATATGAATAATTAACCACATTTGACAAACAATAGCAATGTAGAAAAATTTTTATTAACAGATATCGAGAATTTGATAAAGCTTATTCAGGATAATAAGTATAGATATGATGGGAAAATTAGATCAGTAGGTTAGAATCACTTTCCCAAAAGACTTTCAATAATACATACCACTAGTTTATACCATAAATTCAATGCTTCACTCTAGTTACAATTTGATTTTTACTAACAAATATCACAGAATCATTTGGGTACCTATGTAGAGATAAAATTGACAACATACATCACACTATGAAAAAACTTTTTATTGTATTGCAGAACAAGATATAAACAATAAAGGATGTTAACAAGATCAAAATACTTATAAAATGGTAAACTGTACTACATTAGAGTTAACAATGTTTGTTTTTCAGGAAGCACTACTGAGAGTCAGAAGATAAACTATGCATTACCAGAAGATAGTCTTATCAAATGTATCTGGCAAAGAACTTGTACAGGAAATGTATGCAAATTCCTTAAGTGAATAAAAAAGAACCCTGGTTTTGCAATACGTACTATGAGAAAATGACTTGAAATAATACCATATATAAAGCTAATGCAATAATAGTCAATAAAATAATAAAGTATGTTTAAAGTCATTAGGGAAATGTCACTTAAAATTACAAGACAATATTTTGGAGAACAAACAAATGCAAAAATGAGACTCAATGGATGCCAAATGTTAGCAGCAGCATGCAACAACTGGTGGCAGTTTAAACTGAACCTGGCACGAGCCTCTCTGCACTGTGTAGTAGTTCTAAACTTGCACACAGCCTACAGCATAGTCATTCCACTCCAAGGTGTTTATCTAAAATTAACAAATACATTATTCACCATGGACGTGTAAAATATTTTATATGCAATTTTTACTATAGCATTAATGAGATTACACGCACATCATATTATAATCAACGCATAAATGTAATTGCAGACCACATTGAGGAATGATTGATGTGCACATAATATGTCCAGGATCAGCACTAGAAATATAATTCTCAGGGAAAACCAACCGCACAATATCTATTTTGTCCACTTTAATTCTTATATAAGCCTGAGACAATCACATTATGAAAAATTAGTACATGAATAGAAGACAGGGATTTTTGATAAATAGGGTCATAAGTATATCTTTTGTCTGTGCTGATTATAAGAAGTGGGTTCAGTTAACAAAAATGATAGTTATGATTTGTGTATTTCATCCTATTTAAATAAATTCATGAAAAGCTTGATATAATTGAAATTATGTTACATTTTAATATTAGTTTTATACTTTCATATTATGAAATTTTGAAATCACATGGTTTTATTAAACAGATTAAGTAAAAAATATATAATTTAGGATTTTAAAACTTCAAAATTTAATATCAGTAGCAGTTAACTAAATTTAAAGTTCTATTTAAACTTTGAGATTTATAGTATTTACAAAATAAGCACATTAGAATAATTTCTGAAGTCATATAGGAGTGTTGCATATTATCTATATGTTACAGAAGCATAATGTGTTAAAACATAGTTGCACAGGGCTGGCGAGATAGCTCAGCAGCCTAAAGCGCCTGCTTGGGCAAGGTTAAGCAAGCTAATGCAAAGTACTGGGACCATGGTTCGATCCTGGCACTGCATGCCGCACCAGCCCTACCTCCACACACAAAAAAAGATTTGCACTTTTTCTATGTGCAAATAATATGTTTGGGACAGTCTGAAAAATCTATTGAATTCCAGGTAATGGGCTTGCTCTTTTTCAGTGCTATCAGTTAACAATTCTGAACTTTCCATCCTTTTACTTGAGACTTAGCCAATGAACTAATGTACAGATGATCTTGATTTTTGGAAAGTTCAACTGAAAATCTAAAAGCAAGACTATTGTGATATGCATTCATATTATTGGGGGAATGGAAGAGAGGGATCCAATACTGAGACCAAAACCATAATACTAGAACATATTCCTCTCATGGTGCTTAGTATTGTTTAAAGCATGATAAGCATATATAAACAGGACATATTTTTTAACTTAAGGAGTGCAATCTGGAAAAATCTGAATATCTAGAAAAGGATAATAGTAGAGTTCTGTGCACTAAGTAATTATTAATAAAATTATGAAACAGTGGGATACTGGCCATAGCAATTAAATCCAATGCACACTGATGCCATCCTTCAATAGAACACTATTGAATTGAATAGAATTGGAGATGCTTTTGACATCAGTCTGCTCAGTTGTGCATTATAACTTTAAGTCTTCAAGAAAATACACAGGTACAAGCACTCCTTTGAAATATTCTGTTTGTGAGCAGTTCAGGTGGAGCCTATATTTATGTGTTTGTATTCATATTCTTGACATATTATTTATGCTAGAGTGCCACCTGAGAGGATTATTGACTGCACACTGAGCCTTAAAACAGATATGGCCATTTAAAAACAGCCCATCTGGGTAAGAGAAGGAAATTACCACTATTGCCTAACACTTGAGTAACTTGAATCCTGCATATCAATACATCCTCAAGAGAAGGCAATAAATTGCCTCTTTGTTAAATTAAGAAGGTTCAGGGAATGCCATTTCGTAAAATATTGCTGTGTTCTTTCTGCATGAGCTCTACTGCTCGTATTTGGAATCAGACTTTCGTACGCAGGTGGACAGAACTTGAATGAATTCTCATGTACAAGTTTTCTTCTGATGTTTATTGGATTGTAGAAAAACCTGTGTCCTGGCACATGGAGATAGTGTAAACAAAATTATGACTGTCATATAAGTAACAAATCAGTAACTAAACTACAGTCATTTTGTTCTACAATCAGAACATTAAACATGTTGCCAGGAAAGGTAATGATTGGTGATATATTTCAGCAATTACATTTTGTTAATTCAAGTGAAATAATAATGTGATTGGTATGCACAGAGAAGTCTAACTTTGTATCTCATGTATTGCACTGTGGGCTTATCTATAGCCCAAAGGATTACATATTTTGGTTACAATTTGTACCTATTATAATTGTCCTCAAATTTCAAATTGATTAAAACTTCATTGTACATATAGATACACCACTTATGCCAACATGGAAGCTTGACAAGTGGAAGGCCTAAGATTGTCTGTGTACCTGAATTAATACAAACACATAGAATAATACAGGTTAACAATAGTTTAAGAAGAATATATTTTAACTCTAAATTATATTACAGAGAAAACCAAGCACAAAGAGTTTAATCTGCATTGTGATTCAAGTACTTTGTCTACATACTAATTCATTTTTCATAAAAGTACTATTAATCAATAAATATTTCTTAAGTCTAACAATAAACTTGGAACTTGTATATAATATGAGAAATAGAAACACTATGGGAGTCTATGCTTGAGTCTAGCCTGGTCAACTGAGTAACTTACTGAGATGATAACTCAAAATTTAATAAGAATAAGAATAAATGTGCTGGATGTGGCTCAGTGTTGAAGCTAAGGGTTTAACCCCAATGGTTGCCATAAAAAATAAAAACTAGGAAAATAAAAGCCTTGTCCTTCTTATTAGGCATCATGTATTACTGGCAAAATAAAACATCAATATTGATGTGTTTAGATTATATTATCTGATGAAAAATAATTCAAGAAAAGGCAAATATTAACTGTCAAGTCAACAGAAATTTTAGAGTTTGGAAGGTGATGAGAACACCATGAAATGATCCAATCTGGGAGGAATCCAAGGAAGTTAACAGGAAACCCAAAAGTAACAAGGAGAGAGATAACTAGGGTATTAACTAAGGTTAAATTAATTAAAACTTTTAAATAAATGTTCAGCAAAGGAAAGAAGCTAAAATACTCAAAGTATACTGTTTGAGATTATGTAAGATGCAATAGTTGAGAAATGGATCAAAATTCTTTCTTTCTTTCTTTCTTCTTTTTCTTTTTCCTTTTTGGTCACTGGCTCATCCCACCCTGGGGCAGGGCTGGTCTGGCATGTGGTGTCACGGATCAAACTGCAGTCCCTGTGCATTTGCCTAAGCTTGCCTAAGCAGGAGCTTTAGACCACTGAGATATCTCACCAGCCTGGATCAAATTTTATTTTTAGTACATTCAATAACAAAGCAAACCAAAATTTAAATAACCAAATAGGATGCGTCAGTATGATTTTATTCATTTACAAAAGACGAATTGAGAAAATTGACATTAATGTCTCTCCATTTAGCCTGTGGTAACAGAAAATGATAGACTCTGTAGGAAGAATTTCCTAGGCTGGAAGTAAGAGAAAAAAAATAGAGACTTTTAATAACTCAGAAAGGTAATCATTTGCTTTTGAAAAATTAGTGTTGCATGCTCTAAATTTCACATGCATCTCAGAAATTCTAAGTTTTTTAAAAGCCCTATTGTATAAATTTTAATGTAACTGAACGGAAATTTATACAAAAATTCTATGAAATCATACTCTGCATAGCTTATGACAGGTTGAACATTTATAAGCACCACTATTTGTAATGTTAACTGCAACGTTGCTAAGAAGTTACAGTTTGCAATAATGATGTCTGCTGTGGTTTTTCAGTTTATTATCAACTGTAATAGAAACATGTGTTTTATTTTTTAATGGAAATAGCTCACTTTCAAACTGTTTTCTCTTCTGATAGCTCCAGTACTATAGGAATTTATTTTAACTGATAGACTTCCATGGAGCAGTTTATATTTTATTCTTATTTTTCCAAATTCTAAGACTATATAGATTTCAAACTTAAGAAAATAAAGACATAGGGCCGGCCAAATAACTCAGCAGATTAAAGTGCCTGCAAGCAGGCTTGGAAACCTGGGGGTTGATCCCCCAGCATGCAGTGAGAGCTTCGCTGTGGGGTGCACTGAAACGGTAATTGAGACAGGGCATGGTGGTGTGCATCTGCAATCCGAGCCCTTGGGAGGCTGTAAACATGAGAATCACTACCAGTCTGATCTAGTAGTGAGATCCTGAACACCCTGTAGACCCTTTCCTAAAATACAGAAATACAATAAAAAAATTAAAAAATACATAAAAATACTTACTGTTTTATATTCACAGCCATACATTTTTAGGCAGTATTTCTAAATATTTCAAATAACTAATGGACTCTAGGTACTTAAGTAATAAGTACTTACCTTCCATAAACTGTCCACATTCAATCAAATGTAAATGTACTTTTGCTTGAGTAGATTTTACATTGAATGTGATAGCGAAGAAATAGATGATTCCAGTTTTGTTTTGTTTTGTTTTTTCAAAATGTTTTAAGAGCTTTAGAATGGTAAAGGAAAATGGAATTGTTAGAACTGTTCATACATAGACAATGCTGCTTTGAGAGAATCCAAATAATTTATCATTGGGATTCTCTTTGAGTGACATTAAATGGAAAATGTGAAAGCTCAAACACAGTAAAGGATATAGAAAGAATGATGTGAAATAGGATTTTGACCTAATAACCATGTTTTTGCCCTTATAGTTTTTAGTCTGTGAATCAATAGTGTGGTTGAAATCTCAATTGAGGGAAAAAATGAAAATAGAGTTTTTGTAAATGTAAAGGGGAAAGGATTGAAAGGAGGAGTGGCAAGAGACAAAACCATCTGATGGGTTAGGAACATGGACAAATTGCATATGATATGTATGATCATTATGTACAATAAATATGTTATAATAAAAAGTAGGTGTATGCCTTGCATTTTTCCCTTTGATGAAACATTCCAGATTAATGAGTAAGAGGACATGTGGAATATTTTGGCCCTTATACCTGCAGTAAACGTAAGTGCAGATATTGTTCATAAAATTTTGGAGGGGTTATTAGTTAGATTGTTGCATTTCATTTCATGGCTTTTAGAGTATCATGCATGCATTCTGGGGAGTGATGGAACTGTTTGTCCTACTCAAGGGACTTCAAGGTGACATGTGTGTACCTATCATCAACTATGTTTTCTATTGTTTTTACTATATGTCAGGCCACACATGTTATCTAAGGAAAGTTTATGGACCTTAATCAGGTATGTGAGAATATCTTCACTCTATATATAAAGAATAACAATATCATAGAGTTGACGCAAATATCCTGATATCACTCAAGTAGGTGACTAGAGACATTAAAACCTGTGTCCAAATTCATATGTACATTTGCTGTTGTCTAATGAATAGTGTTGGTTAACAAACTGATCAGTTGAAATTTTTAAAACGTCCTATAAAATTCCTTTGGTTTATTGATTCTTTCAGGGAAACAAATGTGTATTTTATTTTAAATGACAAAAATATCAGAAATATAGCCCTTTTATTTTCTTATAAATATACTTGGGCATTATAAAATCTAGTTAGATTTTATCATCTCAGATGTAGTCTTTTCTACAGGATGATAGTTCCTTGTTTTCATAAGATTTTTATGTATGTTTTTAAGCGTAGTGGTTGACATAAAGCAAAAATAAAAGCAAAGTATTCTATTTATCTCTTTCCAGAGTGTTAACATTTTAAGGAGTTAAAATCACTAAATTTGCAGTAATATTTTTTCTTGAAAAACATAAGTGAAATTAAATACACAATAGAGAAATTTCCCTCCTTGAAGAATTTAATTTAATATCATTCTTACTTTTTCTTTTTAAATTTTTATTTCTTTTTCATTTTATTGAGAAAAAAGATAAAATAACGATGAAATAGTTTCAAAACAGGTTAGTAGGACAGTTACAATAGTTGATACATTGCATATTGTTGTCTTCACAATAGTAATTCAGAGGACAAGAAGCAGACATGATATATTGTCTAAACAATATTAGTACAAACTTTTGTTCTCAGTCAACTAAGAGAAAGTAGCTGTACATCTATCCTAACACTCTTGTGTATGTATATATATATATTTTTTTCCTCCTCTTTTTCTCTCAAAACAAAATGGTCCTTTATTTACACTATTGTGTAGTTAGCAACTTATGACACTACGTTGCCTATCAACTGATAGCTAATTTTAACTAGACAGGATGTTCATCTCATGAGTGAGTTAACTTGTTTGCTTTAGGCACTGGGCAAAGTCCCACCAACAAATATTTGATTGATTTCCTAGCTTTGGGGCTCCAAACATAACTCCCTTCTTCATTTTGCTCTGTCAGAGATGGGTGTTCCATTGTTGGTAGAGAAGCTGTGTTTGGAGCAGTCTTTAAGGACCTTTTTATAGTTGATGCCAGCCTAAAGATTGCAGGTACTTCAATTCAGCAAAATAACCCAATATAGTCCAATAGTCCATAATAGTAGTGGGTTAT
>NDGM011233478.1:692-12016 GCA_002564305.1 Octomys mimax | reverse complement strand
GGGCATTTTGGTTGCTTCCAAGATTTGGCTATGACAAATTGTGCTGCTATAAACATGGGTGCATATATATCACTATGGTGTGATATTTTCAGTTCTTTGGGGAAAATACCTAGAAGGGGAATAGAATGGGATTTCCCGTCCTGGTTTTTTGAGGAGTCTCCACACTGTTTTCCATAGTGGTTATACTAGTCTACATTCCCACCAACAGTGGAGAAGGGGTCCCCCCACCAGCCTCTCCTGCTTTTGGTTACCTACTTTTCTCTTGTGTTTGTTTGCCCATTTGGTATGTTCTTTCTGCTCTCATTCTTGGAGTTATGGTTATTTTGATCTCTTTCTAAAATGTCTTTTAGTAATCTGTATAGGATTGGCTTTGTCATTATGAATTTCTTTAGTTTTTCTTTGTCATGGAAGTATTTCACTTCTCCATTAAACTTGAGAGTTTTGCAGAGTACATCAGTGGAGGTTGACATTTGCCTTCTTGCAGGACTTAAAGTACTTTGCTCCGTGCTTTTCTTGACTTGATGGTTTGTGAGGAGAAATCTGCCACTATTCTGATGGGTTTTCCTCAAAATGTGATCACTCAACCAAGAGAGGAAAAGAACAGCAGTTCTTTTTACATAATACATCATGTCCACTTGTGTAAAACAGAACCACAGTATCACCACACAGAATGTATAACAGTAATTCTATAATATTTCAAAACATCCAGTATAATTTTCAAATTCATTGACCTTCTATAATTTTACCAATTTTTTTGAAGCAATAGTAAAAATCGGACAGTGCAAAAGACTCAATTGACTTTTGTCTTTTAATTTACAGTGTATCCCCCTTTACCTTTTTCTCCATTAGAATTTATTTTTTAAACATTCTGGATTGATATTCTTGGAGGGTGTCCCAGTTTTTCCATTGCATCTTTGTAATATTTAGCATGTCTCTTCTCTTAAATATGGCAGTTTGAGCTAGTGATATGAGAAGATTTAATTTTATTAACAAGACTAACTTACAGATTTTTCTACCTCAAAATATATGATGTTTTGTACTTTTCTTTTCTTTCTTTCTGTTTTTTTGATACAGGGTCTCACTAGTAGGTTTGGAATTTTAGTGATCCTCCTGTCTCTGCCTCTGCATCGCTGGGATTACAGGCGTGCACCACCTCCCTAATTTCTGGCTGGCCAGGCACACCAAGGTTCTGGGGCCCACACTGGCCCTAGTACTGGAGATCGAACTTGAGACCTTGCTTAGACCACCAAGATATCTCTCCAGCCTGATTTATACTTTTTTATGTTGGTAACAGATGTCTAGATCTATTAATATATTAATGATACTAAAATTCAGACATTCCCATTCTGTTTATTAGTGTTGGAACACCTCATCAGTATTTCCTCAAATTAACTGAGGCAGTGAAAACTTGGGACAGAGACAGAGGTCTGTGAAGACATCTGCTTGCAAATAGCCCAGGAAACAGCTGGAGCAGTAGGCCTCCATGCTAATGTTGCCAGCCAAACAAACCTCTGGGAAGGGGAGACCACACACAGAACTCATTAGAACTCAGGCTTCATAAAAGGGACTGAGGAAACCTCAGGTTTGAGCTTTTGTAAAAGTCAATTTCTTTTTTGTTGTTGCTTTTTTATTATTTTTAAATTTTTATTATTACTTTTCTCTCTTCTATCCCTCCTGGTCTCCTCTTTTGTTTTCTTTTCTTTACCCTCCTATGCTGCCCTGGCTTTGCTTCTCTTAGCTCCATCTCTTTCTTATTCACTGTCTTCTCTATCCTCCTTTTTACATATATGTTATACATGTGAAAAAGAGAATGAGAATTAGTAGCTGGAGCTTTAACTTTAACAATACCTTTGAAGGGCATGTCAGAGTGATGCTTATCAAAATTAGGCATAAAAGCTCCAAATATAATCTGACTTCCAACATGTTAGCAGCTTCAGACAGTCTCACAATTTCCTTTCAATCTCTCCTCCCACTCCCATAAGTGCTCCCTCATCAGTAGCCCTTTTCTCCATTTATACCAAGAAAGCTGGCCTCCTGTTTTTTTTAACTTATTAATATGTCTTTGTTTTTTAACCTGTCTTATCACAGAATTACCCCCTTTGCTTTCCTTCTCATTTTCCTACCCCCACTCCACTCCCCAGTCTATTTCCTGATGATACTTACAGTTCAGTGTGTTATGGTATCAATAAAAGGGTAAAATTGTCAGGAACTATTTTACGTAATTGTTACCTGTTTGAGTCTGTTGATGTTGCCATAGCCTGTATAAATTCTCTCCTTATAAGTCAGTGTCTAAGTCTAATTCTTTTGAACTGAGTAGGTCAAGGAGATAGGCCATATCAAAGTGCAAAGAAATCCAAAGTCACATCACTGGATAGCAGACATGAGTGCAAGGGCTCTCTGTATTAGCCACAGTTTTCCATTTTACTTGATCTTTAAGCCACACTTAAAAACCACAGGCATGAGAACACTAGGTAACACAATACCTTGTCTCCAAAAGGTCACAACTCCAGGCAGATCCAGTGGACATCAATGTGGATAAAAGCAGGACTTAGATAGTTGAATTAGTTGATCAAAGAAAAAAAAGAACTTAGTGAACTAAAAAAATGACATAACCAAATAAAGGAATTAAACTACGAACTGATCATTCAGTTTAAAGAAGATTCAAATAAAACATTAGAAGAGCCACCCAAAATGATTAAAAAATTAGTGACAATTTTACCAAAGAATTAAGAGTACAGAAAAAGTGCTAAACAGAAATACTAGAGTTCATTCTAGGGAATCTGTGACTAGCAGAAGTAATGTAAGAAGAGAATTTCAGATCTAGAAGATACCTGCACAAGACTATATATTCAAAAATACCTTAAGAACAGTAAAACAGAAAAATTTATACAACAGTTACTCGAAGTAGAGGATAACCTAAAACTAACTGGAGTAAGAGAAAATTAGCATCATGCATAGAATAAAAAATTAAGTTTACTTCATTCCAAGCAGAAAACTTTTAATATATGGACAAAGAATACAACATACAATTAAGTGAGGGATACAGAACCTCAAATAGTCAATATACAAGAATTTTTGGATAACACATCATAGTAAAAATCACAGAAGTCCAGCTAAAGGACAGAATTTTTTTAAAGAGAATACAAAATACTAATTTTTAAAGATGATACAGAATTTCACTGAAAATTATACTAATTTATAAGAATTTTATACTAATTGTTATATTACATAGTGTTGTCTTCAGCTTAGTTCACATTAGGAGATATATATATACATACAAAATTGGAAAAATAAAAAGTTATAAGAAATAAGAGAGAATGAGGGAAAATATGAAAAAAGAAAAAAGCATTAACTGCTCCTTTCTATAGACCCCCAGCAATCCACATTATAACTATCCAAAGTACCCAGCATACAAACGTAGATATATCTCCCCTACTCCCTTCCTGTCTTCTCATATCAGTAATTCCTTCCTTTTGAACAGGTTCATGCCTTTTTCACAGTATCTATTGAACCCTTCAGATTTTATATATTCTTTCAGGTTCTTACACTAGGGAGACAACACAATGCTTGGACATGTGTGTCTAATTGATTTCACTTGAGAATATGGCCTCTATCTCCATCCATTTACCAGTAAAGGCCTCAAACTTATCCTTTTTATAGATGATTAATACTCTCTTGTGTAGGAATACCATATCTTCTTAATCCATTCTTCAGTTCATGGCATTTGAGTTGCTTCCTAAATTTAGCCATGACAAATTGTGCTGCAATAAACATAAATTGCTGTGCTATGTTTTCAATTCTTTTACAAAAATACCCTGGAGGGGAATCGCTGGCTTAATGGGACCTCCATTCTTAGTTTTTTGATAAATCTCTACACTTATTTCCATAGTTGTTGTACCAGTCTGCACTCTTACCAGCAGTGGAGAAGGGTTCCTGTTACCCCCAGCCCCACCAACATTTGTTATTGATTGACTTCTTGATGATAGCCATTCTTTCTGGTGTGAGATGGAATCTCAGTGTTATTTTAATTTGCACTTCTCGAATGAACAATGATATTGAACATGACCATTTGTATTGCTTCATCTGAGAAGTGTGTATTCATCTTAAATGACCATTTTTGGATTGGGTTTTTAAATTTTGGGGGACTGATATTTTTTAATTCTTTATGTGTTCTAGATAGAAGACCTTTATCAGAGGGCAGTTCGCTATAATTTTTTTCCTAGTATGTGAGTTTTCTCTTTACTCTGTTGGTGTTTCTTTTGACATGCAGAAACTTTTCAAAATGATGAGCTCCCAGTTGTTGATTCTTTAAAATTTTTTTCATACAGTTTGATTTTTGTTCATGAACTCTCTGTCTATCCCTATGATAGAGGACAGAATTTTTAAAGCTGTTAGAATAAAGCAAAAAAGTCACTTATAAATATTAAGTCATCAGTATTATAGCAGACTTCTTAACACCAACCTTAAAGGCCAAGAAAAGTTGGAATAAAGTATTACAAGCCTTAAGTCAAAAGCAACTTTCAACTGAGACTCTAATGTTGTGAAAAATTATCTTTCAAAATTCTTGGAGAAATGAAGACATTTAATGACAACATTTCAAGAAATTCATGACTAGCAATTCATTACTCCAAAACATTCTCAAGGATACCTTGCTAGAAGTAATGAAGCCAACAATTCCAAAGTGTTATGAAATCAGCAAATAGAGTTAGCAGTTAAAGAAATGAGAAAATGAATCAGTAATAGAAAAGTAACATAATGACATGGATAAATCAGTGCTTTTGGTAATTTTTAGGTGAAACATACCTTTTCATTGTAAATGGCTTCAACTTCTTAAGTCTAAAGAGTCATATTGGCAAACCTTTTCAAAAAACAACCAAAAAAATATGCTGCATAGGAGAGCTATATCTAAATGAAGAAAGAGTTCATGGACTACAAAAGTCAACAGATTGAAAGCAGTATTCCATGCCAAAAGACCCCAACAACAAGCAGGGTAGCTGTCTTATTTTCAAAGTTGACTTCAAGCTAAAACTGATTGGAAGAGGCAGAGAAGATCACTATGTATTAGTTGTGTGACTCAGTAGGAAGAGATGGCAATTTTAAATATATATTGTCTTGGTTACTTTTCTCTCATCGCTGGGACAAAATACCCAGCACCCAAAATTAACAAAGGAAAGGTTTATTTAGCTCACAGTTAGTGGAGGTTCCAATATGTACTCAGCTGGAGTGGTATGTGGAAGAAGGCAGCAGTTCATGGTGGCAGAAAACAGCAAAACATCAAGAGCAAACAGGAGTAGTGGCAGCAGTGGCTACAGAGAGGAAGTCTGTTTCCCTTGTGTTGCATTCAAGCTATCTCCCCCAGACATGGCGTAGCACTTACACCCATAATCCCAGTGGATCATGAGTTAATCACAAACTCTTAGAAGCTCTCCCCATGACCAGATGAGGCTTTGGAGGTGACAATTAGACACAAGAAATATATATATATATATATATATATATATATATATATATTCTTGGGGGGATCAGGTTTGCCATTCTGAGTCTTTTTATTAGGAAGTTGATGTCATTTACATTGAAAAGGTAAAGCATCAAATAATTAAATCATAGCTCAGAATAAATGGATATAACAAATATCTGTAGTCTTCTACCCTACTATAATGCAATATACATACTTCTCAGCAGTACACAGAACATTCTTCAAATAGACCACATACTAGCCCATAAAGCTTGCTTAAATACAAAGAATTGATACCCCATGTATATTAGTGTCCTGAAACTAGTAATTAATGCTAAAACACCAGAAATTTGGCACACACACTTAGACATTAAATAACATACAGATATTCAGTGGGTTAGAGATTAAATTAATGAAGAAATTAAACAGCTCCTAAAACCAAGTTATAATGCCTAGACAGCATATTGCATCCTATGAGGCAGTGATAAGAGCCATAAGAGGGAAGTTTATTACTGAGCCTACTCATAACAAAACAAGCGCAAATTAACATTAAAAAAGAATAGTCTAAACCCCAATAAAGTATGAGGAAAGAAATTATAAAGAGCAAAAGTTAATGAAATTGAGACTAATAAAGGAACAAAGAATGAAAGAGCTGGCTTCCAAAAAATAAGCAAAATTAATGAACCCTTAGCCAAATTTAAGAAGGGAAGAAAAGACTCATTAATGCAAATAGGGAAAAGGCAAAATCACAAATGGACAGTGCTAAAATCCAGGTAGTGGTAACTTATGAAAATTTGAAGGCCAGACAAATAGCTCAGCAGATTAAAGTGCCTGCTTTGGCAGATGCAGGGGCCAGGAGTTCAATCCCCAGGCCTGCAGAGCTGGCCCCACTCCCGGGGTGTGCTGAGATGGTGATTGAGACTGGGCATGGTGGTGCATGCCTGTAATCCCAGCTCGTGGGAGGCTGTAAATAGAAGGATCACTACGAGTCTCATCTGTGTAGTGAGACCTGTAGACCCTGTCCTAAATACAAAAAAAGAAAAGAAAAGAGAAGAAAATTTGTACTTCAACAAATCTGAGAATCCTAAACACATGCATGGATTCCTTGACCCATGCATCACCAAAACTTGACCCAGAATAGATAAAAAAAAAAAACCCTTGAGCAGTTCAGTAACAGGTAATTAAATTGAGAGAATAACAACGCCACCAAAACCCTATCGCCTAGGAACTGCTGAATTCTACCCACTCTTCCAGACTATGTATTATAGAAGATTTAATACTAATACTTTCAAATTCTTTGATTGAAAGGGGTAGAGTACTTTTATACTCATTGGTACAAGCTAGCATTACCTTGATTTAAATACCAGGCAAGGACTCAGCTGAATAAGGAAAGTACAGACCAGTCTTTTTAATGAACACAGATGCAGAAAATCTCAAGAAGACAATGGCAGATAGAGTGCAGCACATCATCACAAACATCATACATGGCCCAACGATGTAAAAAAAAAAAATACACAAATCAGTAAATTCACTCCGTCACATAAAAGACAAAAATCACATGATCATCTCACTAGGTACAGAAACAATGTACCATCCAGTCATGATGAAAGGCCCTGAAGAAATGGGTATAGAAAACTTACCTCAACTTGATAAAAGCCACATGACAAATCTACTGCCAACATTAAATTAAGTGGAGAATAGATAAGCTTTCTAAAATCAGGAACAAGACAAAAGATTTCCACTGTCACCACTCTTGTTAAATATAATAGTTGAAACATTTAACCAGAGAAATCAGGCAAGAGAAATAAAGAAAATAGAATATTTAGGAAAGGAATAAGTTAAATACTTGATGAGATATAGGAGTCTAGATTCAACCTTGTATATATGGTAACCATTTTGCCCAGCTGAGTAATACTCGATTGTGTAAAAAGGCCACATCATCTTTATGCATTCCTCAGTTGTTGGGCATTTGGGTTGCTTCCAAGGTTTAGCTATGACAAACAATGCTGCCATAAACATAGGTGCACATAAATTGCTGTGGTATGTTTTCAGTTCTGTTGGAAAAATACCAAGGAGGGAAATCTCTGGCTTGAATGGAACCTCCAATCCTAGCTTTTTAAGATATCTCCATATTGATTTCCACAGTGGTTGTACCAATCTGCACTACTACCAGCAGTGGAGAAGGATTCCTTTCCTCCCACAGCCTCTCCAACATTTGTTATTGGTTGACTCTTTTTTACTGTGGAACACTTTCTGAATTTTCCTGTCATCCTTGTGCAGAGGCCATGCTAATGTTCTCCGTATCATTCCAGTTTTAGTATATGTGCTGCCAAAGCAAGAACTTGGTTGATTTCTTCATGACAGCTATTGTTTCTGGTGTGAGATAGAATCTCAATGTTGTTTTAGTTTGCTTTTCTTGAATGACCAATGATGTTGAACATTTTTTCATGCATTTATTTTTCATTTGTATTTCTACATCTGAGAAGTGTATATTCATCTTAGATGCCCATTTTTGGATTAGGTCTTTGAATTTTGGGGGCCTGATATTTTTTAATATTTCTAATATATTCTACATAGAAGGCCTTTGTCAGAAGGGCAGTTGGCTATAATTTTTTCCTAGCTCATGAGTTTTCTCTTTACTCTGCTGGTGATACTTTTGACCTGCAGAAACTTTTTAAAAAGATGGTATCCCAGTTGTTGATTATTGAATTATTTTGCTTGTTTTCTTTTGTGTTCTTTTTTCTTCAGTTTTGGCTTTTTAAACCATGTATACAAAGTAAAACCAATTTATCTATCTGTTCCATGAGCCATGCATATATAGTCAAAAATTATCAGCTTTACTTTAAATTATCATTGGTAACTCTTGGTCATTCCACTGATACCTAATAATTTTCTATTAAAATTGATTAAAGTATAAAGCATAAATTTAGTAAAGACATTGATATTGGGCTGTAAGACAAGTTATATTTTATTCATTTTCATGACACATGATTTTTGTCTGTATTATGTGACCAAATATTTTAATTGTTTCGGGTTTTAAAAGGATACAAATATAATTAAATGGAAATCATTGAAATCACAGTTAAATGGAAATCCTCAATAAAGAGAAAAAATCTCAATAAAGACCAAAGGATACATCAGAGAGCTCTCATGAACCATGTGGTATATGCATAGCACATGATAGACTAGACATGTTGATGTAATTTTATTATTATTATTATTATTGTATTTTAGGGAAGGGTCTACAGGGTGTTCAGGGTCTCACTAATAGATCTGAATCATGGTGATCCTCCTGTTTACAGCCTCCCAAGATCTGGGATTATAGTGTGTGTGCCACTACACCCAGTCTCAATTGCCATCTCAGCATGCCCTGGGGGCAGGGCCGGCACAGCAGGCCCGGAGGTTCGAACCCCAGGCCTCTGTACCTGCTTGCAGGTGCTTTAATCTGCTGAACGATTTGGCTGGCCCTATATAGATGTAATTTTGTTGGTCATAGAATCAGTACTATATCATATTTGCAGAATTTAGCTCTAACACATTTTCTATTATGTTACTGTTAATTTCAAATGTCTTGATTTTTCTAGTTACTTTAATTTGTATGTTTTTTATAATTATGTTTTGTATGCATGGTGTGGTATACTCATAGACCTGCTTCAATATCAGGAGTCTAGTAAGTGTTTAAAAAAAAAAAATATATATATATATATATATTACTCAACATTGAAAAATGCTAAAATTAACTGCATAATATTTTGAGGGTCTGAATCAAAAGAAATTAATGGAAAACATAAAATAAAAAAGAAATTAATGTTAGAATAATAAATGCCACTTTGAGTTGTAGATGCAGCTTGATTGTATCTTGGGAACCAACAATTTTTGATTATTTTGACTACCAGGCATTTGTTAAATAGTCTAGAAAAAACTTTATATGATGTTCAATGAGTATGTGTATTTAATTGGTTCTTACGTAAATACCATAATTAAAAATAAAGAGGTAAGGTTTTTCTTTTTACTGATAAATGTGTTTAATACTTTATTTCTTTAATCTTTAACATATTTTCATATGTTCTATATTGCAGTATATTACTTTATAGCCTATATAGTTATTGTGTAAAATACTATCTCTTTATATTTTTGTGAGTACTTTTATTTGAAAAATAATAACTCTTCATAGAGTATAATATTATAGCTTACTTAGAATTCATTTGAATTTATAAAGCATGTTTCTATTCAATGAAGAACTGCATAGAATTTGGTTAATAAAGAGAAATTTGAAAACAGTTGATTCTTAGTTTTTAAAGAGGTGTTTTATGGCATATTTAGCTTAATAAAAAAAATTAAAAATTTTAATGGAATAAGCTGGTACTATGAACAATGTTATTTTGCTTGTAGTCAGTATTACTTTTACTTACCTTTCTGGTTTGGGGGAAAAAATCTTGTATTTTAGAGAATACAGTCAGTGATATTATTTACATTAATTCATATGGCTTGGTGAAAAAAAATGTGCTAACTCCTTTACTTAATGGGATTCTTCCCCTGTGGCAGTGCAAACGGCTAGAGCAGGAGCTTCATCATCTGAAAGAGCAGAACCAGACTTCAGCAAACAACATGAGACATCTGACTGCTGAAAACAATCAAGAACGTGCTCTGAAGGTAAATCTCTGTTCCTTCTTGCAGGCAAATTAAGGTTGTAAGCCCTTGGTGCCAGCTTTCTGTGCTGCATATATCAGTTGTGTACATTGCAGCAGAAGTGAGCTGTGGTGTTTGCCAACAACCCCTTCTTTAAACACAGATACAACACCCTTCTGTTATGGTATTATTTTATTTCATGTATCTGTTCGTGAAAACAACATATTTTCTGAATTTAGAGTAGTAGAATATTAAGTCTTTGGCATATACTCCATCACTTTTTTGTTTTTAACTTTTATATTTAATAAAAAGTAAACTTGTTAAAAGAAAAAAAATAAATCATGGGCCTTTACTTTGTATCAACATTATAATAATTTTTCAATGAACTGTAATATTAGTAACCCATAAAACTCATAGTCCTTGAAAGACGTATGTAAGTGTTTGGATTTGTAACAAGACTTAGGATGTTACAAGAAAAGAAAAGAAACATAATATGTTCTATTTGCACTTGAAACCAAGTTCTGTCTCATTATAATGTAGATTCCGCAATCGTGAGAAAGGTCATTATTTTGATTCTACTAATTTTATTTCTTCTTAAAATGATTGTCACTTCCCATTCTACTTTTTGTTTGCCCCAGTTTCTAGAGTATTGCCTGTGACACAGTAATGATCTCCACCTTCAAGGTGCTTGCTTTGACATTAACATATTTAATGTGAAAATCCATGGGAAGTAAAAGAATCGTCTTTGTTTTTATATATAGTATAAAAAGATGGGCTGCCAAGAGGATTGTATTGCATTTTGTCATTTTGAACCCATTTTTTCCTGAAAATTACAGCATCATGTTCTTAACAAATCAAGGATTACGAAAGTTAATATTCTAAATTTTAGAAAAATGGTGACTTTTTATGTGCAGGGATTAGAAGATCTCACTACACAGATAAGACTTGTAGTAATCCTCCTATTTTCAGCCTCCGAAGCACTGGGAATATAGGTGCACACCATCATGCCCAGTCTGTGACATTTT
Organism: Octomys mimax; assembly: GCA_002564305.1. Classification (NCBI taxonomy): domain Eukaryota; kingdom Metazoa; phylum Chordata; class Mammalia; order Rodentia; family Octodontidae; genus Octomys; species Octomys mimax. The sequence goes on along the minus strand of NDGM011233478.1, from coordinate 907 downwards.
TATATAGAATTTTTTAAATAGGCCCAAGAAAATGTTTCACAGAAATCAGATTTTTCTACAAAATATATTTGACTTCATTTAAAAATTCTTAGTGCCAAAGCAGGCATTGTGATGCATGCCTGTAATCCTAGCACTGTGAATTTGAGATCAGCCTGGGCTACAAAGTGAGCTCATGACCGGCCTGAACTGTATAGGGAGACCCTGTCTAAACAGAC
>NDGM011233473.1:0-10522 GCA_002564305.1 Octomys mimax | reverse complement strand
TTTTGGTATTTAGTACCAGGTCTACAGGGTCTCATTATACAGATCAGACTCATAGTGATTCTCCTGTTTTCAGCCTTCCTAGTGCTGGGAGGCTGGCATGCGCCACCACACAGAGTCTCAATGGCCATCTCAGCACACCCCAGGGGAGGGGCCGGCATGGCATGCTGGAGATCGAGCCCTCCCATGGCACTTTGTAATTTTCTAATAGCCACATTTGACCACATGACCACATTTGTATATAAGTACAGAGTCCACTAAAAATGTCTACACATTTCATGAAAAGAAGGTGCTCAACGTGGTGGCCAGGAGCTTTCAGACATTAATTAATGCAGCAAACTGCTGCTTGGGTTACCTTGATCACTGAGATTGCTGCACATGCACTGCCAACTTCTTCTCTAAGGAACAGTACTGTAGTTGGTTTTCTGTGATATATGATATTCTCTGGACCCTCCATAAGAGGGTAACACCATCTATTTAAAAAAAATCACACTATTATTCTTTTCCTGAAGTGTATGCATTTTTGGTGGATTCTGAACTTCTATGATTGCCGTTTTTATTTCATATTTGTCTTGTAGCATTGGTCAAATGTATCATAGCTGGTTTTCTTTTTCTTCTTCCACTTACCTCATCAGTCCTGCTTGAACCTTGTCTTCTTACTTTCTCATTCCTAGAGCTAACTCAGTGCGTGCAGAGAAGTGCTCAGTAAATGTCTGCTAACGAATCCTCATTGAATGGTCAGCGTTACCCATCCAAGAACTCTGCCAGGAAGTTAGAATAGAAAGATGACTATGATAAGGCCCCATTCTCAGTGCAGCACTATAGAGGTTGCCTCTACAGTGCAGCATTACAGATCAAATGCTGTGAAAAACCTTTAGTGGCAAGACTTCGTGCTTGGAATTACATATACTGTGTTTCCTGTCAAGGCACCAATATTCTCTGAAAGTATGCTTTCCCTATTTCATAATTTTGACATAGCGAGATCCTGTCTCAAAAAAACCCCTATTTCATAATTTTCCAAAGGGCTGTCCTGTCCTTGATTATAGAAACTTAATCTATTTAGCTCTACAGGAAAACTGTAGAGATGCCAACTGCACGGTAGCTAGTCTTCTGTTAATGCTTGCATATGATGTACTTTTTGTGATATGAGAATCTTACATGAAAATTCTATTTATGACCTCATATCAAAGACGTATGTTAGTGAATCAATTATCCTGTATTATTCTCTTAGCTGATATACTAAAAACTTCCGAAGAATAAATTCAGAGTAAAAATATCTGCATGCCATGTATATACTATTTTAAATGTTAATATATATATTTTCAAATTATAGTTAGAAAATGGGAAAATAGTCTTTTTATTGAGTTAGATCAAATTCATGTTTACTTAGTTAAAAAAAACAATATGTAAACCAAGATTTTGGCTAAGCTGCTGTAGATTTTTATTTTTAAAATTTTAATTAATTTGAATTTAAAATTGATAGATAAAATGCAGTGCCCATTCACATGTAAAAATATGTCCAAAAAATAAAAACAGAACATACTGACGTTAAATAAGAACAAGACATGTTGACATTTCTGGTTACACAAACATTAAAATATTTGTGAATCTAAAGTTTTGTAGGACATTATTCTTATCCTAGAGGAACAGGCTACACATGACTTACACAGTCTTCATTTCATTAATACCAACTGCAGTGCTTCACACAGCAGCCTGTTTACAGTAGATACTCAATATATATTTCACTGAGTTACAGTATGAACTATCTGTTACTGACAGAATTTTTCACATGGGGCAAGACTATGTGTCACTGAAGGTAACTCTGAAATCTTACATGCAAAGCCACTATTTTCCATAAGTTATGAAGTTTCTCAGTTTCATGCCTATAAGATACTCAAATAAATTTTCTACTACAGCATTGCTATGCCTCTAACATGGGATTAGTAGTGAAGAAACAATCTGCAGAATGGGAGAAAATGTTTGCCCTAGGCATCAACCACAGGATTGGTTGCCAGAACATAGAGGGAACTCAATAATTCAACAGCAAATGGCTCAAATGGACATTTCTTAAATGGACATACAAATAGTTAACAAACATATGAAACAAATGCTCAGCACCACTAATAATCAGGGAAATGCAAATCAAAACCATAATAAGATGTAATCTTAGCACAGTTGGACTCACTATGCTAAAAACAGAATACCATGTGATCTACCAACCTCATTACTGGATATATATTCAAAGGAATTTAAATCAGTATGCCAAAGAGACATTAGCACTCTTATGTTTATTGTAGCACTATTCACAATAGCCAAGAAATGAAATCAACATGGATATCCATCAATGGATAAAGGGTTCACAATTAAGATACATAAAATTCATCCATAAAAGAATGACATTCCATCATTTGCAGTAGCATAGATAGAGGACATTTTGTTAAGAAAAGTCAGGTATAAATGTAATAAAATAAATACCGTATATTTTCACTATTATATAGAAGCTGTAACACTGATGTAAAAAGGAGTAGAAAACAGAATGGTCAGGGGCCAGGGAGATGGCTCAGTGGAATAACCACTTCCCTGGCAAGTGGAAGTACCTGAGTTCAATCCCTGGTTCCAAAAACAAAACAAAACAAAACAAAACAAAACCAAGAACAGAACGGTGGTTTCCAAAATGGGCATGATGGTACATGCCTGTAATCTCAGCTACTAAAGAGGCTGAGGCAAAATGGTCACAGGTTCAAGGCAAGGCTGGCCAATTTAGCAAGACACTTGCATTTATGAATGAATCAATCAATCAATAAATAAGGATGGGGACATATCTGTGGCAGAGTGCCCCTGGGTTCAATGCCTGATGCTGAAAAACATTGTAGTTACTAGAATTTAGGAATGATGTGGGAGAGAGGAAAATGGTTAAGAGATACATGGGAGCAAGTGGCACAGGAAGAATAAATTCTAATGCTCTATAGTACATACGGTAGGATAGCTATAGTTGTGAAAAATTAAGTACTTCAAAATAGCCTGAAGAAGATTTGAATATTTTCAACACAGAAATAATAAATACCTTAGGTGACATGTTTTAGTGACTATCTCTTCTTTAGACCACAATATTGGACACTAACAATTTAAAGGAGAGGATTAGCTCATGTTTTAGTCCATAGATGGCTATCTCCAGAGCAGGAAGGCAAGGGCCTGATGGAGAAAAGCTGCTCACATCATGGCAGCCAGGGTGCAAAGGAGGAGGAGCCAGAAACACCCTTCCAGGCCACACCCCCAGTGACCTGCCTCTTAGCTGAGCTCCATCTCCTACAGCAATTCAGCCTTAGCATCCTCTCTCATCCATTCTCCTTCTAAAAGCCATGCTCATGAGGCTTGGGGAACATTTTTCAGTCCAAACCATAACATTCTGTCCCTGACTCCCAAGTCTTATGCACTTCTTTATATAAAATGAATTTAGCCCATCTCTAAGAATTGCCAACCTCTTAACAGTTTCAATATTGTTGAAAAGTTCAAGTTCAAAGTCTCCTCTGAGACTCAAGCCACTTTTAGCTGTGAGAACCTTGTAAAAAATTAAAAAAGGAAGTTGAATAGTTCCAACATAGAAAGGTACAAAGTAAATATTCCCATTTCAAAAGTGAGAAATGGGGGTAGTAAGGATCAGAACCAAAGCAAGACTAAAATTCCACAGAGCAAATAATAAATCTTGTAGCTCTGTATCTAGTACCTGAGGCAAACTGTGGCAAACTGTAAACTCCAAATGGTTTGGGTGGCTCTGTGCCTGCAGCATGGCTGATTGCAGCGTTCATAACCTCTCTTTTGGAGGTGGCTTGGTTCTCTTCCTGCAGCTTTCCTCAGATGTTCCATATTCCCAGATTTTCAACTTGTTAGGTCACCAGTGTTCGTCTTCACTCTTGAGGCTTCCTACTCTTGAGGCTATCTCAGGGGCACACTGCCTGAAATCTGAGGAGAAACCTTGATGACTCGGTCACGCTGGCATTCTACATGCCCATAAAATCAGCAACATGTGGATCACATCTGCTACCAGGTTAAACAGTAGGCAGGTCCTCCTGAATCTCAGCTGTAGAGGCCTCTGAGTGCCTGGGTGGCAAAGCATTGTGAAAGGATTCCTGGAGAACCAACTCCATACATGGTCCTTCCACAGCACAGCATCTTCTGACATGAAAGCATTACAGCTTTGTACTCTTGAGCCTATAATGTACACAGTCTTGTGGAATTTTGTGAGACCCTCAAGGCATCTTTTTTATGGTCCTGGTGGAACATATTTGGCTTCTTTTTAATCTTAGTCTTTTCAACAGCCATACTCTCCTCACCCTTAACTTCACAAGTCCTAATTTACAGGCCCCAATGTTATAGGAGCTTCTTTTCTGGCCATTAGCAAAATTTTTCAAGTCACTCAGCTCGGGTGTTTATTCTTGCTTCTCAGTAGATATGGCCGAACGTTGCCAGCAGTACCCCTGCCACAGCCTCAATGCTGGACTGCCCTGAAATTTCTTCTGACAGACTAATTAGTCCACTACCCTTAATCTTGAGAAGGAATTTATTTATTTATTTATTTATTTATTTATTTATTTAGGGCTGGCTTATGCCGCCCTACTGGCAGATTTGGTAAAGCATGAGGAGCTGGGGATCAAACCAGAAACCATGGTATCCTGCGCCTGACTGCATTTGCATAAGCAGGTGCTTAAACAGCTGAGCTAACCGGCAGCCCCCCCCTACCTTTAATCTTAATGTCTGCAAAGTCTTAGGATATGAACAAAATATAGAAAAACTTTTCTGCCAGAATGTAGTACACATGATCTCATCTGCTAGTGGAGTCTTTGCTCCCAACTGAAACCTCCTGAATGTGGCTTTTACCACCTGATGTCTATCAATATTTTGGTCTGAGGTCTGACCAGAATTTCTAATCAAGCTCTCACCCTACAGCATTCCAGGGTTTCCCTAGCTGGCATCTCCAGACTTTTCCAAACTCCTACCGCAAATCAGTTCCAAAGGTTCCTAACCCACGTGATGAGGTAGTGAGAGTAATGGCCTCACTTCTCACATGCCAAAATCTGCCTTAGTCACTTACTGATTACTGAGACAAAATACCTGACACCTGTGACTTAAAAGAGGAGAGATTTATTTTGGCTCATACTTTCAGCTCATAGTTGGCCAGCTCACAGGCAAGAACACATGATGGAAGTCATGGGGAAAGGGTCTCAGAGGAAAGCTGCTCACACCACGGGGGCCAAGATGTGGAGGAGAAAGGAGGAGCCAGAGAGGGAGATGCGCCCTTCAGACCATGCTCCCAGAGACACACCTCTTCTGGCCAGGCTCTGTTGCCTAACAGCAAATTCAGCTATTGCATCCCCACAATTCTTTTACCTACAAAAGCCCTGCCTAGGAGTGCTTTAGTCTTTGAGGAACACTCCTGAACCAAACCAGAACAGCGAGTAAGTCAACTGTCCTGCTGTGATGATTACACACTCTATATAGGTATTGAAATGTCTCTGTGCCCCATAAGCCTGCCAGTCACTATGTGTCAATTAAAAATTGAGAAAAGAAAATGCAACATTAGAAGGGATGGCATAAATAGACAGGGCTTTATTGTATTGTAATTAAGATAAAACTTTATACTTCCCTTGGGTTCCGAATTCTCAGTACTTTAATGCACTAAACTTGCTATTTTTATAATTGGGAAATAATAAAAGTTATACAAAAATAATATGGGGTTAGTCAGTGATGGAAACAACATGAAAAGTCACATTAAAAATGTATGCTTGGGGCATAACAGGTAATCACAGCAGTGTTTCATTTCCACTATAGAAAGACAGTAGCCTTGTCTCCACCTTCCTCTACTAGTCTATTTTCTTATCATTACTCAAGGCCAACAGTATTATTCTCTCCTCTTAAACAAAGACTATATAGTTTATATACTACTACCTCCTCCAAATGCATAGAAAACCACAATTCTAGTATTTCTCCAATTTATTTACAAGTTTTCAAAAATTAGACCTGTAATGGTGGAATTTGATATATTATAAAAATCATATCTCTCTCTCTCTCTCTCTCTATATATATATATATATATATATATTCCCCTGGATTTGTATTTGGAACATTTTCATGGGCACTAATTCTTTGCTAAACTAGCCATTCATGTTTTGCATCATTTTGTTAAACTTAGCTAGTTTTTTTATTAGTGTTTTTTGTAGGTTCACTTTTTTGTTTATTAAATTTATTATCTGTTTAGTTATATCATTTTTGAGCTTGCCAAGCACCCTGGTGATCTGCTTTTTCTCCTCTTTTATTACTTCATATAATTTAGCTATTTGGCTTTTTATTTCCTCCTATCTGTGTCCCATGGATCAGCTTTAGAAGATTTGGGAGTTTTCTGTGGAATGATTTTGTTGTTAGTATGGAGACCTCTTTATTTAGTGTCTGTTTTCCAATGATGCTCTCTGGGTGTGCTAACTATTGTATTTTCTTCCATTCTAAGCTCCAACCAACTGTTAATTTGAGGAGGGGAGGCCCAGCACCTACTTCTCTGGAAATAAATTACAGTGTTGCTGATGACACAATGACAAGCCAAGTACTGGCATATGGTAAAAAGAAACCAACAGCAACAACTGTGCCACCTGGACAATAGCAAGGAAGTCAACAATAGGAAGAGTCAATGACAAACTGGATGTTGGTATACCATAGGAACCAGTAAAAACCATCACTGTACCATTTTAACATAAAAAGAGATTGAATAGCTAAAGGTTAATAAAGCTTAACAGTAACACTAGTGAGCATGGAGGGAGTGGGAAAGGAAAAATTAAAGAAGTAAAATTTGAAAACTAGAAAAAGGAAGATGAGAAAATATTGAGATAAAGACTCCTGTTGAGGAATAAAATAAAATTAAAAGAATTACATACAAATAACAGAAAAGGACAAGAACAAATAGAGGAAAATAAAAAGTAAAAGATGAAAAAAGAAGAAAAGAAATGAAACCCCTGAAACTTCCAAATGCCAATTTGAGAAAGAAATGAGCCCAAAAGTTCCTCTGTGTTTTGGAATTAGTGGTTTCTTCCCAGGGTCTGTAATGTTGCAATTCACCTGACATGGGGAAGGGATAGTGAGTCACTAGTAAGACATGTCTTTCCTGGCCCACCTTTCCTGTGGGCATGACTGGATAGTGGTATCCATGCTACAGCTGTATTCATCCAGCTACTTCCAGTTGCCATGTACCTCTGTACACCTCAAGTCACAGCTTACTCTGCCTAGCTCTATGGCTTGTGGGTTTGGGAGGTAACCCTGTGTTCAAGAGGCCCCTCAGTCTATACACCCTAGGTTGTAGCAAGCAGCCAAATCAGTGTATATGCCTGATTATGCTTACAGGTGGGAAAAGTAGACCATTGAGTTTTGTGTTGGCCACAGGCAGTGGAGTGGAGCTTAAGCAGTGTGCTGGATTTCATGCTAGCACTTTAATCCCAACCCCCTCTAAAAGCCACATATGGCCACACTGGCTTACTACTTAGGGAAGGACTCCCTGTTGTTATTACTTGCCTGACACAAAAATTCTCAGAGGATCTAAGGCTAGCTTGTACCCTATCTGAGGCTCTTATTTGGCTGTTGATCCACTGAGTCGCTGTGGTAGGGTGACCCCAGAAACCCTGAAATGTAGTTCTCAATCCAAAACTATCATCCCCTTACCAACATGGTTTGCAATTAAATACATGTAAATATGGCTGGTGTCGAACTGAATTTCCTTTCCAACTCGTAACTTCCACGTGGAGTACCTTTTAAATAAAGTCTTATGGTGCTTTTGTAGTTTATAGTAGCTGTGGGCTTTTCATGGGTATAACAGTGATGCTCTAGTTCACTGTTTCTTTCGCAAGCTGCTAACCTTTCCTCATGTTAGTGGAGACAGGTCCCCCTCCCTAGGAGCTGAGTTTAGCTTTCCGGGCAGCTTTGGTTTTTTTCTCCACACTGTGTTCAGTTTCTCTATGGTTTTCTTGTCAGTTTCCTCCTGATTCCTAGAGCTCTACTTTCTTTATTCATCAAGTTGTTGTCTTCTAGGTGCCTCAGTTCTAGGGCCTGGAGAGACCTAGAATTGCTGCTGGTCCTCACTCAGCCACTTTTAATCCCACTTGCACTGATATCTACCTTCAAATATTTTCCAGAATTGTTGTCATGGGTTGAAAGTTAGTGTCCTTAAAGATTCATATTGTGGCCCTAAACCCCAAGGTGAGTGTATTTGGATGGTTACGATAGGTAAATAAAGCCAGCAGGGTGGGGGTTCCAAGTGAAGGTCTAATGTCTTTGCAAGATGAAGCTAGAGAGTCTTTTATTCTCTCCATGCTCACCACTGAGGAATGGTCACGTGAAAGCATGGGAGGAAAGTGCTCACATCCGAGCCAGGAATGAAGCCTGGATCAGAACCTGGTCGGTGATGCACCCCGACTGATGCACCTCCAGAGTGCCATGAAAACAAATGGCTGTTATTTAAACAATGGGTTGATGGTTTTCTATTTTATCAGCCCACACACATTAATACACTCAACTTCGATCCCCCTGCTTCCTTTGTCCCAGGATAGCTCACCATAGTCTCTTCTCTCTAGGCTAGCCCCTCACTTGACTCCCCGGCAGTACGTCACTGTGAGTGAATCAGACTGGAGGTGGGGGTGGAGAATGGCGTTCTTCTGTCACTGACTGTAAACTTGAGTAAGCTGCTTATTCTGTGTGTCAGGAATTTCTGTGCATGACACTAATAATCAGCATTCTCTCAACAAGGTGATATATGCAAAATACTTATAATTGCTTGGCATAGTATAATCATTTGAGTGAAGTTAGCTATTACTTTTGCTTGCATTATCAGACTAAGCTGCCTCAATGACAAAGCTGCCCATGTCATTCTCACAGTTTTGAACACCTCTGCTGATTTCCCAGCATCCATAGGACAGAGGCCAGCTCTTTAACATTAGCTCTGCACCATGGATGCATCCTTAGGTCTCACCACAGGAACTTGCGTGAGCTTTCCACGCCCACTCTGGGTTCATTCACATCATTCCTCACCTACACTAAACTCTAGCAATGCTACAGTCCGTGTTGCTCCTCGCTTTTCTGTAATTCTCAGGCTAGCCCTCTTTTTGCCCTCTGCTTGCAGTGAGTGCCCTTTACTTCACCTGGCCAGCTCCTATTCATTTTTTAAGGTTACACCTGGATATTTCCTTCTCTGAGGGCCTTTATGAACTTTTAGTCTGGATTATGAACCCTCATCTTTGCTCTGCATGCAAACTTCTATCATAACAAGTTATACTACAGTGATATGCTTGTATCTATGTTTCCCAGAAGACAGAGAACTCTTCAAGATCCAAGATCATTTATTCTTTTCTAGTATCATGGTATTTAGCAAACAGCTATATAAGGAACTGAACCCCAGGGTTGAGACCATCTTTGATATGTCCATCACTGCTTTTTAAAATATTGCCCATTAGAAGCCATGCAAAGGACTTCCTGCCTCTCTTTTTTTCTGCAAACCGTCCTTAAATCAGCTGACAGACTTGTCTTCCTAAAGCACAGATATCCTACCTTACATATCCCACATGCAGAATCTCTTTGTGCTTCTAATTCCTTAAGAAAGTCCAAGCTTAAAAGGCCGACAGTTAATTCCATTTTCTCCCTGCCTCGCTTCTCTATTGTGTATCTAAAGTCTTGCTACTCTAAACTTCTTACTATTGATGGAACAAGTTCTACATTTTCAAACCTTCTGGCCTTTGCAAATGCAATTCCCTCTGCCAGAAAAGCCCTTCTCTCTTGGCCCTGGAAAATGCTTATTCATTCCACATGATCTGTTTCCTAAATCACTCCCTTATCAGTCCTTTCTAGAACATCCACTAAGAGAATTCATTTTTTTTTTGGAAATTGTATTTATGGATTTAAAAAATATTTTTAATTCATTTTAATGAGAACAAAAGATAAAATAGCAATGAAACAGTTTCAGAACAGGTAAGTAGGACAGTTACAATAATTAATACATTGCATATTGTGGTCTTCTTAGGAATTATTCAGAAGACAAGATGCAGACATGATATTGTGTCTAAACAATATTAGTACAAACTTTTATTCTCAATGAACTAAGAGAAAGTAGCTGTATATCTATCCTAACTCATATATATATATATATATATATAGAGAGAGAGAGAGAGAGAGAGAGAGCGCCATGACTCATCCAGATGGCTGACACTGACAAAAGATCTACAAGGTGCGGTACATGGTTCCAGGGTAAATCCTGAGAGGATTTGACTGACCTTGTCAGATACAAAAGTTACATTTTTAGTTAGATAGGTGTTGCTTTGACTTGGTCTTAACCATCCAGCAGAAATGTATAGCCATGAGGTATAAAAAGTAAAGCTGTATGAATATGCTGAGCTGTAAAAGGCTCAAGTCAACAACTCCTGACAATTGCCAGTTCTGATGATAACCCACTACTATTATGGACTACTGGACTATATTGGGTTATTTTGCTGAATTCAAGTAC